>JAQQZT010000013.1:11023924-11041120 GCA_030068275.1 Clarias platycephalus | reverse complement strand
TGGCGGGGGGGGGTTGTGTGCGGAGTTTACACATTCTACCTGTGCTTCATGGGTTTCCTCTAGGTACTCTGGTTTAGTCCCATAGTGCAAAAACATGCAGTGTGGGCTAATTGGTGTTTCCAAATTCCCCATAGTGTATGATTGTGTGTGTGTGTGTGTCAGGGCCCCTGTGTTCCAACACAGGATAAAGGGTATAGACATTGGATGGATGGATGGATGGATGGATGGATGGATGGATGGATGGATGTTAACATGCTATGTTAATTCTTGGATTGGTTTCAATCTAAAACAAATAAAACAAAAGATTAAAAAAATGATGATGCACCTGCATGGTTGAAGGTTTGATTCTTGTCTCGGGTCTGTGTGCACGGAGCATTTGTTTTCTCCCATGATCCAAAAACAGACAGAATATGTTAACACAAATTTCCCGTAGCGTGTGAATGAATGTGTGAGTGTGTGGTGTGTGCATGTGTGCCCTGCGAGGGATTGGCACCCTTTCCAGGGTGTACCCCACCGTGTGCCCAAAGTTTCCTTGGATGGGCTCCAGGCTTCCTGCGACCCTGTACAGAATAAGCAGTATAGAAGATGAAGATAAAAAGTTATATACTGCACATCCTCACTGCTTCAGGGTCCTTGTTTTGCTTTCCATTCCATTTTTGGTTTCCTCTCAAACCCCCGCAAAAAAAAAAAAAAAACATGCCCGTAGTCAAATAAGCAACTCTTAATTCACCCACTGGCCTTTAATATATAATAACAAATAATAACCTTAAATTCACGATTCCAATAGTCAAGGTTTCACATTTCGATTATGAGTTTAATTCGAAATGTTATCCACCGGGAAACATGCAGTCAGAAGAAGCGTTTCCTAAGGCAGAGATGTTGATTTTACTTATTAATCTGTGGAGATATTACACATAGTTCTTTATTATTTGTGTGTTTATGTCACTTGAATGCAATAAGCTTAACTTTGAAACATTGAAAAAGGTACATTATAAATGCCTTGGGATACACCTACAGCTGCAAGAACAACTCGGGATGATATGGGGTACAGTTTTAACATACTGTTCTGTATCAATAATTTCACCCCAGGCTAAAAATGTTTGTGAATATTTACAAAAGATAAACGGTCTTTATCATCCAAAGTTTTGCGATACTGTACATCTCATTTTATTTCAAATCCAGGCTGATTCTGAAGGTAAAGTGACCACAGACATACGACAGAACATCTTGAAACAGATATCAACAGAGTCAGCGGTTAAAAGGTTTGATCATTTAGAAGGTTATGACTGCAAATCCCACGATGGCAAAAGTATCACATTGGGGTCTTTGGGTAAGGTTCTTAATTGCTCAGTTGTATCCTGTCTTAGGCGGCTTAGCAGTTTAATGGTTTGTCACCTTCCACCTCCAGGGTTGGCGGGATGAGTCTTTACTTCAGTCTGTGTGCATGGAAAGTGTACAGTATGTTCTTCCTGTGTTTGGGCTACCCTGGTTTCTGGAGTCCAAAGACGCGCAATGTAGGTTAATTGGCGTTTCTAGATTACCCATAGTGTACTATAAGTGTAGGATGTAAGAGGTTGGTTGAATAATTTTTAAAAGAATAAAATAGCCACTTGCACTACTGTAGATAAATGAGTGAACGTACAGTAAATGACTTGGACTTATGGACCTATTATTAATAGGTCCTGTTTAGGGGCACTGGTGGCTCAGTGGTAGGTGTTTTGCCTGCCATGCAGAAGACCCAGGTTTTTTAAAAACCCCACCCACTGCCAGTCCCAAGCCCGGGCAAAATGAGAGAGTTGCGTCAGGATGGGCATCCGGCGTAAAACCTGTGCCAAGCTTGTATGTGTGGACTGGATGGTCTGCTGTGGTGACCCCCTGCCGGGGGCAGCTTGTTTGTTTGTTGGTTGGATCTTGAAAAAGGTTGGTAGAAAGCTTCATAGGGAATCAGGCTTGAACTCAAGGTGTTCTTTCGGATGGATTTCATAAGCCAAACAAAAAAAAAAGGTGGGAGCTGACAACAAGTGGTTAGATGTGAAGCTCATGGGATAAACAAAGACAGCAAACAAGAAATTCTTCCTTCCTTCCTTCATTCCATAGTATGAGGAGAGTACAAGTCAAACTGGGACTTTTGACTTTTTAAAACCTCCCTTTATTTCTCTATACAATCCCCTGCTACACTTATCCCAGGGTTTGCTTGGATAGCATCAAGGTAGAAAGTTTTCTCAGTATGCTGCAGTCATAAACGGACTGCCTGCTTCACATCTGCTGGGAGAGCTGAGAACAACAGCATTCACTTTTTTTATTTTATTTGGCAGACGGCCTCATCCGTAACTTGTTGCTGGGGTTTGAACCAATGACCTTCTGAGCCACAGCCCATCACTTTAACTACTAAGCTACCCCTAGACACCTACAACACCCCAACGATGATGACCCCAACCATAACCAACAAAGACAAAACTTTGGATTTAGACCACGCCCACCTTACATTTGAAATCCAAATGGATATTTTTGAGCGCTGATACGGAAACAGGTGTGACATTTATCTCCTCATTTATTGCGAAAGTATTCCACGTCTACTTGTACAAGTGCGCTCACCTCATGTTGTATCCTAGTGGTATTCCATTTTGAACATTGACATGACAGAGTTAAATGACCTCATATGGAGATCAGTTGGTCGTGCTGAGAGGGCGTTCCATCGGGCGCTGCTGGAGTCCATTACACAGCAGCGACGTTTTGATTTTACGAGACAAAATGCGTGTGCAGGCCTTACCAATCCCGAAACACATTTCCCATCTTTCGTTCTTGCCATTCCAAATCATCTTTAGCAACATTGCCATTGACGTCTATTTCAGCTTTTTCTTTTTGTTTGCTTTTTTTCCTGCTTACGATCTCCCCAGAGACGGTGCGGGAAAGCGAGACGGGAATGATGGACAGGTAATGAAGAACAAATCCTCTTCTTTCTCCAAGTTCTCCGACTTCATTTAGTGACCACTGCAGAACAACAAGGGCACAGTGATCCTGTGTGTGTGTGTGTGTTTGACAGAAATAGAGCCGGAGATATCAAAAGAGATGAATAGACAGCATAAAAACCTAGCAATCCTCGGGCTCCCTCAGCCATTTTCCTTTCGTGTCCCAGTGGACCCAGCCGGCCAGGATCAATTATTAATGCTTCCAAACAGCCATTTCGTTCATAAATTATACACAAAGAAGAAACAAGAGATAGAGGAAGACAGAGAGCGAGCGAGAGAGAGAGAGAATAAAATTGGAATTGTGTTCTCTGTCATTCCGTGTGTAAACATGTAGCATTGCTGAGAAAATGCCTCATCTGAAATTCAAATGTAATTTAAGGCACTTGGGCGTCTCGTTGCTTTTCCTGCCCGTCAGAAAGCATTCGCTACGTGACGCGCCGTATCCGAGGCGTGATGAGTTCGAAATGAATGCTCTTTATCCTTATCTTCCTGCAATACTCATTAGTCTGTGTGATGCACTTTTGTTTCTTGAGGTGTATTTTATTCGGTTTGAAAGTCAGGTCTCGCCGGACTGCACCAGCGTCTGATCGCTTGACTTATACGCGAATAATAAGTGGGAGTTTATTTTGGAAAAATGTGGAGCAACTTGCAGGCACACAACGCATGCATGAGTGCTTTTTAGCCGAAATATAAACTGGTGGAAAATCATATGCGGCCAAAATACAGTATTGGTGCTAATTGTATTATTATTATTATTATTATTATTATTATTTTGTTATGGTATACATATAAAATAGAAAGAAAATGTGTGTGCCAAAGAAGCTATTTCTGAAGTTCATGCTACATGGAAATGACCAATCTTGCTTCCCTAAAATCTTCACCTTCCTAACTTGGAGAGATTTTCTTATTTGTGCCCCAAAAAGGGGCATTTTTCCAGCGTTATACTGTTTCACTTTAAACAATAATAATAAAAAATGCTAATTAATCATGTTTCTTTATGAGTATTGATACTAAAATTGGTGTAAGCTTCTAGACACATATGACCTGTAAACATTAAAGCATTCCGTGAAAAATTAAGGAACCCCCCCCCCCCCCCCTGCAAAAGAAAAGTGTAGTGTCCGTAACCATGTCAACTTCATGTTGCAATATCTTAACAATTTTGCATTTTAGAATAAAACACTTTTTCAGATTTATGTCTTTTCATGTGAAATCTAAATCGGCCAAGTTTCATCTGAAAGACAGTTAAGATCGTTCAAAAATGTTAATTAAAAAAAGTAACGGACACTACAGACATACAGTACAGTAAAAGCGAATGGAATTGTATTTAGCAAATGTCTTTCTTTTTATCTGATCAAAATATGAATATGATTTACAAAAAGACAAAGCATGGATCGGGAGATGCGAAGCATTAAGTATTATACAGTAAAAATGGTGTTATATGATTCTAATCTAATCTCACCTAGGAGACACTTTAGCACCAATACCACGTTTTGCCTGATTATGAACTGTATTCCACCTCAAAGTCATGCTTTAACTACAGTAGCATGTGGATTATGTACTCTGTGTGTGTGTGAGAGAGAGAGAGAGAAAGAGAGGAGAGATGGTGTGGATACAATAAAGCAGTATAAAGGCTAGATAAGGGTAATAAGTTCCTCTCATTTCTTAAACAGTTTTCTGTCCGTCCCAAGAGACTGGTGCTAATCTACAATTAACACATGTGTGGGCTATAATATTTAAGTGTCTTTTTTATTCCCTAAGGACCGGACCAGCCCTGCACCTTCTTCTCTCCTGTCTCCTCTCTGCCATCTCTCTCTCTCTCTCTCTCTCTCTCTCTGAGTCTATTTCTAAAGAACCCCGGTGTGCCGTATTCAGTCTCGCATAACAAAGTCTCACGTCAAAGTGAAGTGAGCTCGCGGATACGGAACGGGTAAGACGAGGAGATGAGAAAGACAAGCAAAGAGGCTGAGATGCAAAAGTGTGTGTGGGGGAGGAGGAGGAGGAGGAGGAGCGGGGGGGGGGGGGGGGTTGTTCGACTTTATTTACAGAGAGTATCGTCTGTCAAACGGTGAGTGTGTTATGTATCCGCACAAGACGGCTAATTGTGCCGAGACAGCACTTTGTTACACGGGATAGAGTGCAGATTTCAACCTGACATTTCAGTGGCCTTATGAAGGTTGTTTAATCTACTGTTATTGTATCCTAACAGCATCAAACCATACATCACGCTGACAGAGAAATATGGGCCGAGGGAGAGATGAGCTATGAGAGACAGAGAGACTGAGAGAGAGAGAGAGAAAACACAGAGTGAAGGATATACGAAAGGACTGCTGTCTTCTGATCCATTAAGAATCTCCAGTTCTAATTAAAAACATAGAAGAGATCATTTCTGACTGTCTACAATTATCTGTGTGTATATGAAGAGAGACAGAGAGACAGACCAAGAGAGAGAGCGAGAGAGAGCTGAGCATAAAGCCATGCTGTCAGAATCAATACCAAAGATTGTACCTTATCTATAGTCGTGCTCTATTATCAGCTCCTTCCACAATCGCTTTTCTTTTTTCTTTTGTTTAAAGTGGCACAGTAGCACGTCTCATAATTGCAATAACCCTTTCAGGATTTTGCAAAACTTCTGTACAAACGTTCTAGAGGATTACAAACTTATTCACACACTTCAAAACAATAGGAGTGGAAGTAATTGGACAAAGCGAGCATTGCACCTAACAAAATGTTTGGATACGTTTTTGCAAAAGTCTTGAGCGATCTTTTACTTCTTCTACATATATTGAATGCAAAGAGACAGAATTTCTTGCATGTTTAATGCACTGTAGTGTTAACGATCGGTTCCTCCAGGGTTCCTGAAGGACTACTTTGTCTCTCATTTTCATTTCTAGTACCTGAACAATTCCAAAGGGATGTTTTTTGTTTGTTAAGCCACACCGTGACCTACCGTATGAAGCATTCAAGGGTAAAACCATCTAACTTAATGCATAAACCAGTGAGAAACAGGTGCAGATGATGACAGATGATCAGGCTGGTGATTAATACAGTATGCTGGTGATGCTGAATGCTGAGTGGTTGGAACAGACGAGAGGGGAAATGAGGTTGCTGCTGAGGTTGTTACTGTACATAAACAACCAATTTTTAAATAGAAACTTTTTAAAAACTTTACACAGCTTGCCACGGTAAAACATTTGTGCAGATCAAACTTCTGAGTGAGGAATAAACATGATCTCGGTGATGCTACTCATGGCATGGTTGGTGCTGCCAGCAAGTTTGGTTTAAATGTTTCAGAAACTACTGATCTCCCAGGATTTCGAAAGGTTTAAGCAACTTTGTGAATGAAAAAAATAAAACACACAAAAACCATTTGTTAAGCACCAGTTCTGTGGGCGGAAATGCCTTGTTTATGAGAGTTCAGAGAAAAATGGGCAGAATGGTTTAAACTAAGAGGAAATCTATGGTAACCTATTTAAATAGTCGCTCTTTAGAAGAACTGTGCTGAACGGAAAAGCATCTCGAAATGTTTTGCCATGGCATGAAATTCGTTTTATTACCACCAAATCAAATAGCTTAGAGGAAGAGGTTTGTTGATTGGTTGGACATGTATTCATTTAATTTTGTGAACCTTTAAATACCATGAAGCACAATAAAGTCTACAATCACTTCCAATGTACAGTATTGTAATAGACCGAACAGTTTTTATTGGTTGTTAGATTTTAAAACTGGCAGCCTTTATTCTTCAAGCTGTCAGGTATAAATTCGGAAGGCCCAGGTTGGATTCCCAGCCAGTGCCCAAACCCCCCAGCCACTGGACAGTGCCGGTCCCAAGCCCGGATAAAATGGGAGGGTTGTGTCAGGAAAGGCATCTGGCGTAAAACCCGTGCCAAGTTGTTGTGTGGACCGGATATTCCACTGTGACTATGACCCCTTGCCGGGAGCAGCTGAAAGACCAACAACCTATCGACATCATTGCCATTTTTAGCAAACGTGGATTGTGTGGCTGGTTGTCCAGGGGTTCTTGTAAAAAACGATCGCTTCAGAAATTTCATGACGTTCCAAGAATTCATTTATTTGTATAGGATCAATCGTCTGTTGATGTCACGCTTGTCTCCAGAAAGGTTAACTAGTCCTGCCGGGATTCTTTCACTTTGGACCTCCTTATGGTATTTTATAATTTCTGACAATATTGACAACAAATCAATTGGCCATATAAATCCAAGTAATGTTAACCATGATTGAGCATTTATTACAAATGAATAAATCAATTAATGAGTGCTCTAAATGCTGTACCCAATATGCTCTGATATTAATGAATGTGGCCTGCCATTGAAAGCTAAATACAGTAAATAAATACATTTATTTATTTTTCACAAAACAGTGCCAGAATGGCTTAGTGGTTAGCATTGTTGCCTTGCACCTCCAGGGGGCCTTGGGGTCATGGAGTTTGCACGTTCTGCCCGTGCTTGTTGTATTTCCTCCCACAGTCCAAAGACATGCCAGTTGGCGTTCCCAAATCACCTGCAATGTGTGTGTGTGTGTGTGTATATGTATCCTCCGATGGATGGGTCTGCTCTGAGATTTATACTTAGTTTTATGTTTGATGTAGTGGTTAAGATGTCCTACAAGCTTCTCCAACCATTCTGTACATCTGATTCACTGGGTGCCAATAACTCCAAAACAGCTAGCCTTGAAAACATCAATCAGGATCAATACAATGGGTGTGTTACATGACCTCTGACTGGTCTGATGCTTCTCACAGCTTTGTTTCGTCCATCTCCACAACCCTGCCAATGTTCCTGGTGCTGGCCTACATGTACACAGTGTGCGTGATCATCAAAGGTCTGGTTCTGGAGAAGGAGCTCCGGCTGAAGGAGGTTCTCCGAGTGGTGGGCGTGAATAATGGAGCGCTGTGGGTCACCTGGTTCACTGAGAACATGGTTCTGCTAATGGTGCCGTGCGCGCTGATTAGCATAATGCTGAAGGTCAGTGCGGCCGATCGACAAATGAATCAAAATCAAATCAAAACGAATCATTTATCAATCAAAGAATCAGTTGATTAAGCAGCATTACCCACAGAGCCTTGGTGCATATACATTGTTGAATACAAATTTAAAATAAAAATTAACTAATCAATTCCTCGGTCAAAGGAGGCTAAATGAAATTCAGCACATTTGCATTGTTTGAGCGCTGAGAGGGGGAAAAAAAACAGTAATTAACAAAGCCCCTGCTTTTTAATATCACTGGGGAAAGTATTAGGTGTTCAGGTTGAGTGGTCCTCCATTCATGAAGTGGCTGCGCTTTGTGGGTTTGTCGCCCTTGCTCCGAGAGCCAATAATTACAGAAACATCAACGGAGAATTCCAGAATGAAAAACTGAACTTTGATTCCTGAATTGTTTGATTTATGTTAATTGATGGTGCATGGTATTAGCATTTGATTTGGGGCTTTCTTTCAGCGGTACAGCATGTGGCCTAGCGTCCATACAAGATAGAGTTCGGTGTTCTGAGCTAATTTTTGCGTCCTCTCTCTAACGCGTTATCTTGTTGTTTCTCAAATCACCTCGAGTCATCCGGAGTGTATATGAGGACGGATCTCTTCACGGTCTGACATCGCGGCACTATTTCATTCCCCTCCGCAGAGGGCATCCTCATTCCTCTCTTTCATTAAAAGAACGGTTTAATGAATTATTAGGAGTCGAATTGAAGACCTCTGTAATGCCGCCAGAATAGAATAAAGAGATGGTTCGCTCGTTCAGACGGCTAAATCAATTCTGCGCAGTTTAATTGGAGAAAGCTGTAGTAAATATCATTCATATCGCAGCAGTGGGAGGAATGATAATGCGCCCATCAGTATGATGGCCTAGCCAGCCAATCAGCCATTTATTAACGTTAATCAGACTAAATTGAGTTAGTGTGCTGCCTCTTAAGTGGTGTGTGTGTGTGTGTGTGTGTGATGGTTGGGGGTGGGGGGTTATTATAAACTAGCTTTAAATGAGAATTTCATGCTGATTTGAAGTGTGTTAATGTTGTCTGGGAGGAAGTGATGGGCTTCTACTACAGCGTGTTCTCTTTATAAATGTTTCTGTGTATGTTCACTTTACACTCACTTTTTTGGGGCAATTAAGTTGCAATCAGCCAGTCATGTGGTACAGGAGTGATGCATAACATCATGCATATCCTTACAGGTCACATATCAGGATGAAAAAACAAATTTGGGATGGGTGTAGAAGGAGTGGCGCCATGGTGGCTTAGCACTGTCGGCTTGCACATAAGGGTCCTGGGATCTCCCTGTGCTTGGTTTCCTCTTACAGTCCAAAGACATGCAGATTGACATTCCCAAATTGGCTGTAGTGTGGATGCCTGATGGTCCTACCACAGTCTAAATAAAATGGTCACCATTGTCCTCAACGGTCCCTAGATGGATGGATGGATGAATGGTAAAGAGAGTCGAATGGCTAGACAGGCTTGAGCTGACTCAACGAATCACTGGTTGTCTTGTCTCAAACCCTTGTCTTGTATCTACCCCTTTTTTATGCATCATACTCCTGACCCATGATTGGCTGATTGATTGATTGCATGAACAAACACCGGTTCACCAAACATCGCGCTCTTTTATGTGAACAATCCAAGACCAATCTCTTTAACTCTTTGTTTCATGCTACCTGTCTGAGATTCTTCACCAATAAATCCTCTCGTGTGCCCTGCTGAGAGGACATTTCTCAAGGTCTTTGCTTTCAGAACGACCTCCATGGGTGGTACAAATTTTGGCAATACAGCTCCGCACATCCTGTGCAATTCACTTCCTTCTTTTGTCATTTCAGTCTCATTCAAAAACCCATCTTTTTGGTGATATTAGATGGGACGGGAGGAAAAAAAGAAAATCTTCACGATGAAACTATTAGGGGGGAGAAGTGCATTTTATTATTCATACTGTTCATGCTGTGGTTCCTCTCAATCCAAAGCATGATACATAGAAAACTCTAGCCCTTTCTTTTCTTGCACTTAAATAGGCTTAGCTTATTTACTCTTTAGTTTCTTCAGAGGCATTTTTGGGGGAAAAAATTTTATGACAAAATGCATACTGTTTCTTGGTTATATTAGTCTAAATAAAGACCAAACCTAGTGGGGTTTTCACTCTTTTCTCCTGACACTAAAAAATACTCTAGGAAGAATGAATCCCGGACTTATTCTACTGTATGTATGTTTCTTATGTATTTATAAAAAAAAAATTATGAATGTTGGTGGTCTTGTTATGTTCATGCAAAATAACATGAGGGTGAGTCAAAAGTTATCCGCACTGCGGTTATATTAAAAACTTCTGTCTTATTAGCTCTTTCTATTCAAGGATATTGTCTCCCCAGTCACTGCTGTGCAGGTGTTACATCAGTTCATTTGTAACTGCGGTGCAAGCAAAACCATACGCCCTTCTTGTTATTTAAATGGAAGAAGAGCAGCGTGCAGTGATTTGTTTTATGCGATCTAAAGGTGTACCTAGTGCTAAAACAACTCACGGAGAAGCATAAACAGGACCATTCGGATATGTGCAAACATAATAATTCGCCAGGCCTGAAATATTTTATTAATCAGAGAATATGAACGCTTGTTCACAGATAGACAAAGTGTATTATAAAGAGTGCGGATAATTTTTCGACTCGCCCTACGATGTAGTTTGATGTCATTTTGACATAAATAATCTGATGGGGAATCTAATTCTACAGTGTTTATAAGTGCCTTGTCTTCTAATGTATGTTGAATAATGCATGATCTTTCTTATCTGATCTTTGTTCCATTGATTTTGTTGGCGAACCATTGAGGAAGAAATTTGAGTTGGGTTCTACATGACCAATTGGGACTTGGGAAGATCAGATCAGGATGCAAGTTCCATCTGTCATTCATAGGTTCTGGAAAACATACAAGTACCAAAGCTTCTTTTCCACCGGAGTGTGCTAAAGTAGTTTATGTCTGGTGCTTCAGAGCTGGTTCAAATGCGATCCTCCTAAAGACAGGCTTTGTTTTTCCATGGGTTAAAGAGTCACGCCATTCCGTCACTGTACATGACCGGGTACGTCTCCACTTTTCCAGCAATGTTAGCATCAATGCTTGCAGCAATGCTAGTGGCAAAGATAGCACTAGTGGAAATGCAAGTGGCAATGCTGGCGGCAATGCAAGGGGTTGAAAATGCTAGCAGCAGGAACAACAACAACAAAAATGGCTTTGCAAGCAGTTTTTCTGGCTTTATCATTATAAGAAAAGTTGCATATTGAGTCCATTTTAAAAGATGACAATCACTAACTTTTAGTTGGACGTGATAATCCCTACCCTGGCCTTGTCATGCAGTAAGTGGTTCGTGGGTCTGGCATAGCGTTGGCAAGTGGTGCTGCCATGGAACCAGTTTTTCTGTCTGAGACCCAGTGATTTGGCTTTCTGAAAACAAAGAACTTGTCTCAAATTGGGCCCTGGCTCCGAACTAGCCCTCAAACCACCTTGATGGAAAACAGGTACCAGATAGCTAAGTAAAATGAATAAAAAGATCCACTTTAATTAATAAAAAGATTCTAGGAATTTGCTCACATTGAGTGATATACTGCTGGTTTATGCTGGATTGTTCAGCAAGATTAGTCAAGGTGTGGTTACAGTGTTACTAGAACCTACTGTAGCATGAACCTATTCCAATAAGGTTAGGGTTCTTGCAGGTACTGTACTATTAGCATTTGTATTAGAAAGTACTCCACTAGTATTTGTAGTAAGGCATTTATATAGTATGAATTTCTGTGTTTGTATAGGTTCCTCCGCTCATTATCACGCTCCCTGCCCATGTACATGACATTAGCATGGATCTACTCTGTAGCGCTCATAGTGAAAGGGGTGGTGCATGAAAAGGAAGCCCGTCTAAAGGAGACGATTCGAACGATGGGCCTGAAGTACAGCATCTACTGGCTGAGCTGGAGCATTAGCAGCTTCATCCCTCTCTGCATCAGTGCCTTCCTTCTCACAGCCATCCTCAAGGTGATTAGCGCTAATTCGCTCTGATTTAACGGCAGCCATTTTGACAACACTGGAGATCTGTGATTCAAAGCAACTCACTGTGTCAAACATTCAAGGGGGAACGATTCGATCTGGAAGTAAAGCGAAGTTTCTTTTTGATTGCTTTTAGCCACAACAATGGAGCGTATTAGTATTTCAAACAATATGCTCAGGGTTACGGTTTTTCCCAACAGGCTAAATCAAGCACCTGTTCCGGGGTCAGGCGGGTTAGCCGCAGCTCATATGAAGCACGCTGCCCTTCGGAGGGGCCAGGTGTTTTGGGGTCAGTTTGCCGAAAGGCCCGTAGCAGCACAGCTCCAGTGTTGGAAGATGGCCGTGTGGCTCTGTAATGTGGAGGTTAATCATCTGAAGCAGCAGGCGTGAGCATACGAGAGCTGCGGCTCCGTGACCCGCTGATAATTCTCAGCTTCAGACGCACTCTTGCAAGCTGTTCACACCCTCCCTTCCACAGCCACAATGCCAAGGTCTTGTCTAATCATCTCAAATGAGTGTTTTTTAATCAAAACCCCCTTGCTCTCTCCCCCCGCCGCTTTCCTGTTCTCATCGCCGTGTTATTTTTCAGCACCCACGCATTAGCAATCAGTCGCTTTTGTGTGTCGCGCTTGTGAGTCCCCGGTGGCATGTCGTTGCATCTTTTTTCTAATTGTGACATGCTGAGAAAGCCTTATCGTCTGTGTCAGCTGATGTGGGCTCAACAAGCGTACACTTTCATTAGCAACACTTTCCAGTCGGAATTATTGTATCTGAGCTTGTCAAAGGATGTTCAGAGGCTCTGACACTGGCTCTCACATCCTTCATGGATTCAATGCCTGAATAAAGGCATACGTGTGAATATGTATACAGTATGTTCTTTTTTGCCTTTCTATATCCATCTCTCTGTCTTAGTACGGAAAGGTTCTGACCTATAGCGACCCCTCTGTGATCTTCGTGTTCCTGCTGGTGTTTTGCATAGCCACAGTCATGCAGTGCTTCTTCATCAGTGTCTTTTTCTCACGAGCAAATCTGGCTGCTGCCTGCGGTGGACTTATCTACTTCCTCCTCTACCTGCCCCATGTGCTCTGTTACGCCTGGAGAGACGTCATGACCTTCAAAACCAAGCTCGCCACGGTGAGTCTATGTGCTAGTGAGTTCACTAATCCCACCCTTATCACTGTTGTTGCTATGGTAATAACTCATATGATGATGTGATAGAGGTGTGCATCCTGTATTCATATTTAAAAAGTCATTGTTGCTTTCTCTAGTTTGTCTTTTATCCAAGGTGTATTCTACTATCATTTAGATTTTTCTTAATAATGTCTTACAAATCATATCAAATATTCCCTAATAGCTTGTTAAATGTTCAAAAGATAAACGAAGCCGAAGACAGCTCAATATGCAATTGTCAAACGTAACTAAATAAAGGCAAACTAAGCAAGCTAGACAAAGGCAAAATGAGACAAATTCAATTATTGTCCGCAGGGACACATGGTTGTCTAAAACAAAACAAAAAAAATTGAAATGAGGTATATATTCTTCTTTAAGAGCGATCACTATTATTGGTTTATGAAAGTACAAGCGACACGGTGGCTTAGTGGTTATCACTGTGACCCTGCACCTTCAGGTTCCAGGTTCAATTTCCAATTTTTCTCAGGCTCTGTGCGCGTGGAGTTTAAATGTTCTCCCAGTGCTTGGTGGGTTTCCTCCCACAGTCCAAGGAAATGCAGATTAGCCTTGATGGTACAGTATTTCCCCGTAGTGTATGAATGTTGCCTGGAGGTCCTACCACGGTCGTAAAATGGGAATAAATACAATGGCCACCATTGGCTTCGAATGTCCCTCGTTGGACTACAGAAGTTCCTAGATGGACGTAAGGATGGAACTCATGAAACTGATTGACATTTAATGAAGACTTAAGACTCTTAGCCGTAGTAAAAACGTTCGAATGATAAAAAAAAGTGGCTTGGACACACATTTAGTGAGTGGAACGCCTGATTCTTGAAAATCAATGGATTGACTTGTTGCCAACTTTACATCAAGGACGAGTCTGTTTATGGGAACTGTATACGCAATCATTTCCCAACACCACTAACTTGGAGTGACTCAAATGATTGGAAGTTATTACCACTGACCTCACTCAAAGTGATTTCCAAATACTTGCAGTGTTGAAGGAGTTCCTGGGAGGCCAGCATTTCAGAGAAAACATTCCACCTTGATGGAATCCACGCACTAGAAACACTGGGATGAGTGTATTAGTGTAGCAGGGGTTTACTGTACGTATATAGAGAAATAATTGGATTTTTTTACTCTTGTACTGTAAGTGTGTTTTATTAACCTGCACAATCAAAATGTCCTGATTTGACTTGAACATTCATGCTTTCATTTTATCCTGGTCCGGGTTGAAAGGATTGTGGATTCGGAATATATACATATATCAAATGATCAATGGTTATAAGACAGGAACACACCCTTAATGGGAAAACCAGTCCATAAGTAATAAACAAAACTAAACCCTAAATGATAATAAATAAAATAAAACTTCAGCTATAAGTAATTGTTTCTTTGGGAGTCATGTTCTAGGTTAAATGGAACATTTGCTACCAAATGGTTTGAAGCTCCTCTTGAAAGATAGGCAATGTCAATTCGGTGAGACATAAATCAACGATGTAATGTAATACAGATTTGGATACAAAATAAGGCGCGTTTTGTTGCACGCACATTTCTCCCGGGAGAATCTTCGCATTCGGGAATGAAACGATGAGGAAAAAGCAGAGCCATGCGCTTCGACTGATGTCATGAAAAACATGGCTGGGATATACACACACATCAGAGTGCGAGACGTTGTGTGTTTCGTACGCATGGTCGGCGTAGCGTCTATGGCGCCGAATCAAGAGTAATAGGCGGGTGCTTTGGCCTTTCAGGTGGAGAGCAGTAATAAATGGTGCGTAGTGGCTTCGCTCTCGATTCGCCTCGTCCAAGTGACCTTTAGCTCACGTCCTGCTTATTCATCCTGTGTGGTGTCCTTTAGATCGAGGGAGGAGGGAACGAGGAAGAGAGCGTTTTAATCTTCATCACTGCATGCCTGCAGACAGAGAAAACACGGTGTGTGTGTGTGTGTGTGTGTGTGTTAGTCAGGGCTCGGTGCAGTCGGAAGATCCTCATTGTGTCGGATTAAGACTGACACATCAGCCTCGTTATGGCTGCATAGATTTATCGTTGTGTTGTCTAATGACGCTGTGTGTATTTCAGCCCATAGCTGCAGGGTGTGTGTGTGTGTGTGTGTCTCTCTCTCTGTGTGTCTGTGTGTTAATTGTATGGCATCCCAATTGTATTGTATTCCTTTGTTTTCATTGGTCAGAAATGGTGCATCCCATTCGCTCTGTCTCTATGTGCACGTGCCTGTGTGTGTGTGTGTGTGTGTGTGTGTGTGCGTGTGTGTATGTTCGTATGTGTGTGCGATTGGGAAGGACATTTATGTGACTCCGCCTGAAGCTCTCTGTGTTAATGATAGCGCCTTTCTTTTGACAGGAAGCGTCAGTGAGTGAGTCATTGTGCCTCTGAATAAGAGAAAAATACACTGTCCGTATCATTCTAGGCATGTGTCATGACTATGTGTGTGTGAGAGAGAGAGAGAGAGAGAGAGAGAGAGAGGAACAATGAGAGGCGACAAGAATTATAAATAAGTGCCAGAAGATACATGTCAAATTTAACAATCAGTCTCATTTATCAAACTTGATATAAAGAAATTTATCCGTGAAATTGTTTACACAATAAAACACAGCTCTCATGAAAATCCAGTTAAGTTTGGAAAATTCGTACGTGAGCTCCGCGGTTTGTTTATATATTTGCGCTAATGAAAAGCTCAGGTAATCTGCTGAATTGTATAATTGTTGATCAAACCTGCAGCACTGTACGTACAGAAAACACTCGCGCGTCGTCTGTTTCAGCTGCACGTCTGACTTCCTTTAGAGTTTGTTTGGAAAAATCGTTCTCACACAGCAGAGAGGTTGTTGATCTGGAGAACTCATGCTAGCCGCTAGTGATTAACCATGCTGTTTATTGAGTTTCTCTGAGGTTTTTCTACTTGGAATTTCATTCACCTCATGTGTGTGTCTCTCTCCCTCTACACTCTGTTATGGGTTTTAGCTAGCGTCCTGAAGCTACTCGGTTTCTGCTCGACACAGGGGCTAAGCTAGCTGCGTTTATTAGCCTCAGGAGTCACACATCAGTCACGGCAGTCTGCAGTAGCTCATGCTAACAGAAGGAGCAGAAAATCAGGAAAAATCCCCCAAAATAAGTGGATACTGGATGTTTACATTCATGATGAACTGTATTAAAGCTGTTTACAAATCAAAACCTGCTTTCTCACTATGCTAAGATATATACAAGATGGCTGCCGTATTAAGCATGCAGCGCAAAGAGTGGTAGCCGTATCGCTCCATGACAGTGTACTGCATTTGCAAGTACCTAAAAAATGTAAGTAAGTAATAAACGTAGCAACAGAGCTTTCGTAAATCATCTACAAGACTTACAGCATGTGGAGTGCTAGTCAACAGGTTTATCTAACATGGCTGAATTTCATAAACCTTTTTTTTGTAGCCTTCAAAATTAGTGCTGAAAATTGACCTCCACGAACTGTGATTTAATTGAACTTTACTACAGCGGGACCTCGGCATACGATTTTGATTCATTCCGGAGGTGAAATTTTGTATTGTTAAACGCAATTTCCCATAATGTAAATGCAGATAATCCGTTCCAGCCACCCAAAAATATTACCAAGATGACCAATTTCCAACATTATAATCATATTTTTTACATTTACAGTAAAACAATCAAAACATTTAGAAAAAACATAGAAATTGAGTAAAATCTGAAATAAATAGACATTAAACTTCATTTAACCGTAATTTATGATTTCTCCTGGTACCAGCTGGTTTATAAGCAAATCTGAAAGTGTCTCGCTTTTGTTCTTGCTACTGTCCTTGCTAACATTCTTGGGATCCATGGTGCTATGTATTTACTAAATCTTGCATGAATTACATAAAAAAAATAAAAAAAAATTGCTTCTCTTGGCCTTCCTCTCACACGGAGTGAACGGCTCCCGGGCATACACACAACATACTATGTGTGTGTGTATATATATATATATATATATATATATATATATACTCAGCAAAAAAAGAACGTCCTCTGACTGTCAAGAGTCAA
>JAQQZT010000013.1:11007920-11023824 GCA_030068275.1 Clarias platycephalus | reverse complement strand
AATACACAGTCCTGAAAAAGGGGCGTTTCTTTTTTTGCTGAGTGTATATATATATATATATATATATATATATATATATATATACGGTCACTGATGTGCAGGTCAGAACGTGTTACATCAGTTTGTTTGCAACTGCGGTGCTAGCAAAAATGGATGTCCCACTTCTCACTGATTGGCACAAATAAAGAGCCGCGGACATGGATTCATGAAAGCTATTTTACAGGTGGACAAAGTGTTTTGAAAAGCAAGGAGATTATTTAAAAAAATTATGTATTTGTCTTTTCTAAAAGTTAATTAAGTGCGGAACATTTTTGACTCACCCTCATATAAATCTGTTTTTCACACATTGTCAGAATGGTTGAAAGGTTGAGGACGCTGTGCATCATGACTCCAGTTGTCATGTACTGTATGAGCGAGCTGTAAGGTCCATGATGAAGCCCAAAAAAAAAAAAAAAAAAAAAAAACACATTAATGAATATGAACATGCAGGAACACTTTACCAGTGTTAATATTTTCATTCTTACTGTAGCAACTGTCTTTGTCAAGATCACAATGGTTTCAATTAGGATCAAGTAGTTCATATTTAGAGAAACAGAGCCAATTAAATTTGTCCAAAATTTTTGCAGACAAGTACCAACAAAACTAATGTTGCAGCTGAGAACTAATTATGAAGTGAAGTAGTTGTACAAACTAGGTTTAACTTTGTAATGAAAAGAAACAGATACGAGAATTGCGATTCGGAGCCCTGAACAGAATACAGAAACGTACAGTATAGTTTGTCTGGCCCTGGCTGAGTGCCACTAAGCCTATCAATCAAAGCTACGTAGAATGAACGAGGCTAAGTAAAAATGTCCTACACATATCAAATTTCAAGTAGCAGTGCATCTGTATTATATAAAATGTAGAGTCAGCTCATAAAAAGAGTGCTGAATCATTAGTCACACACAATCACCTTAGTTCCAGACTGGATTACTCATACGCTGTCCTTTATTCTTCTCAGTTTCCGAAAGGAGAGTGCTTCATATAAAGGAATGCACTCCTGTGTTGAGGGTGAGGCGTAGAAATGCCATTGTTTTGATATGATATTCACAAAACTGCATTTGGATGAGGGGAATCATTTACATTTATATTAATGACAGTCAAGGGACCACGTCTCCTTGGGGAGAGTCGGAGAGAGCTCGGAACACCGCTGGCATGCCAAACACAATTACACACCTGCCCGCTGTGTGTGTGTGTGTCTGAGAATTAGCGAGATATAGGTCGTCATAAGGTGATTTCATTTATTTTCCCATAACTGGTTATACCTTATATATGTATAATGTGTGTTTTTGACAGCTTTGCCCTTGGAGAGTCATATATAAAGGGCAGATAGATTAGCTATCTAAAATGTTTAAAAGTTTAAATAAATAATTATTGAAGCATGTGTCACAGCACAATGAAATGATTTTTTTTTACAAGTTGGGGCCAGCACCCCTGGAGCAGGTAGAGTTAATGACATTACTCAAGGGCCCAACAGTGGAAGCCTGCCGTTGCTGAAGCTCGAACCCCTGACCATCCGATCAATACCACTGTAGCCCACAGCTTTAATCGATTGAACCACCACCGCCCCATAATTGTGACTTAATTGCTGCTATCATCATCATCCGCATATGTGTATGTTTGTGCAGAGCCTGTTGTCATGTGTGGCGTTCGGATATGGCTGTGAGAATTTTGCACGATATGAGGAACAAGGCATTGGCATTCAGTGGAAGAACATCATGCTCAGCTCTCAGGATGACGACTCTTACACCTTCTTCATCTCTATCATCATGATGCTGATTGACGCTTTGTTCTACTGGTTACTCACATGGTACATCGAGAACGTCTTCCCAGGTGAACATACCTTGACTACAGACTGATTTCCAATATCATACCCTCTACAGCAACCTACAGCACCATGAGGCTGAACTACAGTATAACGCTACTCTATTTCCTAAATTCCAGGGCAGTATGGAGTTCCCAAGCCTTGGTATTTCCCTTTTACCTCCTCATACTGGTGTGGGACTCCAGCAGGGGCGGACATGGATCCTCTTGATGCATTAGAGGAGCAAAATGGTACACAAACTATACACACATACTGTATTGTGTTAAATGCTGTGTTAAGGCTGAGTTGGTAAACATGGGCAAAGGGGTGTAGTTGTGTGTCCCATAAGGAAAGACTCCAGATCCTTCTGTAGATATTAAAAAGATGAATGGGTGTGTGTTACAGGTTACCTGGAAAAACCTCCGGCTAGTCTAAAAGCAGGTGTGTCTATAAGGAACCTGGTGAAGGTGTATAAAACAGGAAAGAAACTGGCTGTGGATAAACTCAGTCTGGACTTCTACCAGGACCAGATCACGTCATTCTTGGGACACAATGGTGCAGGAAAAACCACTACTATGTGAGTCATGAAACTTACACACAGGCTTACTTTTAAAGCATATTGGACTTACAGTATATTGTGCTTGAACAATATGCATAATGCGAAAGTTACCTTCCTTGTTCACTTGTGTTTAATTGCGGAGCAAATAGGTGCGTACTGCCACCTACTGTATTGGAGAGTGTAAATTCACAAAAGAACCGAGCACAAAAAACTGTCAAAACGGTGGCCAGCAGGGGAGTGGGGAGGGGGCATGGTCATGGTACAAATCAATCATGTCTAATGCGAAAATGCCCTTAAAGTAAACATAGCCTGGAGGCAAAACAAAGGACAATAAGGTTTAGGTTGCTGGAGTTGTTTGTGGTAGAGTGGAGGGGCTTGATTAAGGGGACAGTTATAAAGCGTGTAGGACAAACAACAGGAATGCTGATGAAATGCACACTTGGATGTTTACCAAGGCTGGTGTCTTTTGGGGTTTACTTGTTTGTTCATTCATTTATTCATATTTAATAATAGACTTATGTTGGTCAAGACTTGTGGCTTAAATGACTTATTTGCTTGAATAAAGCCCTGCATAAAGTGGTTCCTGACAGCTGTCAGAATTCTTTAAGGAGTGAATGGAAGGACTATAGAAGAGTCTTCATCCTGTCTGAAATATTTCATGCTTCCATTATCATATTTACCTGGCATTATCCACTACCATGGCTTGTTTTCCGCTCCACATGCTGGCCACTATATACCTCAACCACTGTTACCCCTACTATTTCAAGTTGCTATGTTTCCTTATCTTTTTTTTATAGACTTTGATATTTTTAAACTCACAATTTCTGATTGTTTTTTACTCATTCAAGGTGGAACTTAAATAAAACAACTGTAATTATCATGCAATCATGTTAAGTACCTCTGGGTTTAGTGTTTTTGCTGTTCTGCTCTTCAGGTCCATCCTGACCGGCCTGTTCTCCCCGACGTCTGGCACAGCTTACGTTAACGGCTTCGACATTCGCAAGGACATGGACAGTATCCGCAAGACGCTTGGCATGTGCCCACAACACAATGTCTTATTCAACGAGTAAGTGCCAGATGTCAGTCTTGCATCACAGCGATGAAGATGAAGGTCACACAGGTTTATTTGTGCATCAAGAATGTCGGTCACGTTTGTGTGGAGCTGCAGTGTGCGCGACTGGGGATAGATGTTAAACACTGTAGACAGTGATATACAGCACAGAAATCTGTTTACAGGTTCAGAGCCTGTAGATGTTCCATGAGACGACATAAAGAAAAGGTCTTGAGAGGAGCTGAACTAAAGAAAAGGAATTGGTTATTTTTGGCATCATGAAGTCTCACAATATACAGTTGTACATACTCTATAAAGAGTAAAGTCAAATAGGTACAAACCTAGGTACAAATCCACTTACTACCTTAATCATTCTCTATAATGCTTATACTGTACTCTCTGTAATGCTTATGAGTTGCTGTATGCCTGAAGACCATCCCAGCGGACTCTGGGCACTAACCGGGGTGCTAACCCATTCCATTCAAATGCTCACTCACACACTGCTAGGAATTTGCAAATGCCAATCAGATTAATCTGCATGTCTTCGAAACAAAGGGATGTGTGGGAGGAAACCTGACTCGCACCCTCAACCTTGGAGGTCCAAGGCCATGGTGCTTATACATGGCAGTGGTGGCTCGATCGGTTAAGGCTGGGTTACTGATTGAGATGTTGGGTGTTCACCGCCAATTTGCCATTGTTGAGCCCTTGAGCAAGGTTCTTAACCCTATCTACTTCAGGGGTGCTGTATCCTGGCTGACCCTGCACTCTGACTCATATGTGACAAATCATTATTTATTATACACTGTTGCAATTTTTGTTTAAATGAAACAGGATTTTTCGGACGTAACGCAAGTCGGACCTTCTACAGCAGAACGATATGAATTTCAGTTGGAATAAGAAGAAATAATAACTATGCAAATGTGTTGATTATAAGTAAAATCGTATGCACGTACATCAGTATTTTCGTTCGGAAGATCAGCAGCTCAGTGGCTAAGGCTATGTCCTAGTTTCTAGATGTCTGTAGATTCTACTGCAAGAGACTCAGTGTTGTTCCCCGGAACAATCCTTCAATCTCAACCAGATCCACTTTGCGAGATTAGCCTCACTTGGTAAATCACTGTATATAAAAGTGTCTGCCAAATTTGTGAACTTTCAGTTGGCAGAGTATCCATGCTGCTTTCGTAAACTTGTGTGCTGCGGGTCATGAATCCCTTATTAAGATTACACGCTTGACATGCGGCTCGGAGAAACCGTCGTTTAATGACCGTATTCATGAATGCTTATTGAATTCACGGCTCATTTATTGCAGTCGGCCAGCACTCGCATTACGCACCAGGCCGCCGCGATTTTGTTCAAAAACGCACGCTGAATGCTGTATGAGAATGGATCCTAGCTAAAATGCACCGCATGACTGCATAATTGATGTGTGTGTTTCCCAGACTCACTGTGGAGGAGCACATTTATTTCTATGGCCGTCTCAAGGGGAGAAGCTCAGAGGAAGTCAAACAGGAAATAGATCAAATGATCAAAGACGTCGGGCTGCCGCACAAGCGCAAGGATCTCGCCAAGAACCTTTCAGGTATAGCAGGGAATGCGAGCTCCATTCTTTGGTTGGTATGTTTGTAAAATATTTACATATTGTGTGTTGTCATTGCTAGGTGGCATGCAGAGGAAGTTGTCGGTCGCCATAGCGTTTGTGGGCGGGTCCGACGTGGTGATTCTGGACGAGCCGACAGCAGGGGTGGACCCTTATGCCAGGAGAGGAATCTGGGAACTGCTGCTCAAATACAAAAAGGGTCAGGATGATGTTTCTAACTTGATTTCGAGTAACTGCTCACAATTGCCCTATAACGTTGACATCATCGTTAACACTATAAATATCCAAGTATTTATTGTGTATATAAATACATACACTTCCAGCTTAAGCAGATTAGTTATATCAATCAATATCAAAGGAAATCCATATACAAGTTACATCAGTATTTATAATCTTGAGATGATAAAATGCATCCATGGTTTTCACACTTTCTGACCTACAAGAGGCTCAGAAATGTTTCCAAATCATAATTTTAAACAGAATATACGGTGCAATGAAAAAGTTGCATTCCTGATTATTTTTTGTTTTGTTTTGTTTTTTGCCATATTTATCACTCTTAAATGATTCAGAATATTCATTACATCTGGCATGAACAACAAAAAAAAGCATTTCATGAAAACAACATCATACCAGCAGTTAAACATGGTGGTGGTAGCGTGATGGTCTGAGGCTGCTTTACAGCTTTAGAACTATAATGACTTGCTACTGTATGATTGATTAAACCAGGAATTCTGTACTCTACGTATAAGAAAATACTGAAGGAGGACGTCCGGGTAACAGTTTGTGACCAGAAACTCAACAGTGCTTGGGTTATGCAACAGGACAATGAGCCGAAACACACCAGAAAGTCCACCTCCGAGTGGGTTAAAAAATTATAATAATATTATAATAATTATAATAATAAGGTTTTGGAGTGGCCTAGTCAAAGTCCGGACATAAATCCCGTTGCATGACTTTAAACAGGCTCTTTGTGCTTAAAAACACTCCAGTGTGGCAAAATGAAAACGATTCTGCATAGACGAGTGGGTCAAAATTCCTCCACAGTGATGTGAACGACTTAGGGCAAATTATCGCAAACGCTTGATTGCCGTGAAGGGTTGCACAGTGAGTTATTACGTATAGGAGCAATTACTTTTTTACATAGGGCCAGGAAGGTTTGGACAGCTTTTTTATTAATAAGGGAAATCATCATTTAGCCCTGCATTTTGTATTTACTCTGGTTATCAACTTTGTTTGATTATCCAAATCGTATAAGTGTGACAAATATGAGAAAAAAAAATTTCACGGCACTGTACATCACTAACAAAGATTCCAGACGAATTGATTTATTTAATAAACAGAAGGGTGAACAATTCACTAGGAATTCAATCCATCCAATGGTCCACTATGCACTATGACTTCACCGGTTGGCCCAATGTCTTTCATGTTAAAGAATATAAAAGAACAGGCAAAGAAGAGCAGAGAAGCAGCAGATCTGAACACAATAGTGATCTCATCCGGTTGTTATAATAGATAAAGAGTAGAATAGAATAATGGAATAATAGATCTTTTCATTTTTTTCTTGTTGTTTTCTTAGACTTGATTAGATTAGGCATCATGATGAACAATGATGTTACCTTGCTCTTGATGCTCTTCCAGAATTTTAATGTCCAAGAGTTTCAGTGTCCTTAGAGACAGTGATTTAGTCGGACAGAACGAACTCGCGGATTTACTTTTAATTCAAAATAATTTTGGATCGTTCTAATGTCGTATGAAAGATTTATAAAAATATACTTTGAGGATTTAAAAAAAAAAAATATGTATCAAAAAAACAGCCTGTCTGCTCTGATATTCAATTTCTATATATCATCAAGCGCTAAAACGAACAGCACATGTACAGGCCTAAATGCCTGAACACTCACTCATCATCTATCTACCACTTTATCCTGTACTCAGGGTCACCTACAGTACTTCTGCAGTAATTTACAAAGGGTGTTCATGTCAAAATGGGACTAGTGATCATTTTTTTTTTGTGAATGAAAGAGGAAAATTGATTGAAATTGACATTTCCAGAAAAGATTTCAAGCACCGCACGATGATGAGACTAAAGCATTTGAACAATGCAATGTTTTTTTTTTTTTAAAGAAGCCATGCAGTATGTCTGTCAATGACAATCCTGGCCGAGGTGGCTTGGAACACCTGATCCTTGAAATTGCAAGAAATAATTTGTCGCCAACTTGTGGAAAAAAGATGCATCTGTCTATGAGAACTGTTCACACTATTATTCACCAATACCGCTAGCATATTACAGGAACTCGGCTAGGGGTATTGCCACATCCCCTGTACAGTACTGACCTCACTCTAAGTCATTTCTACATATCTGGGCCATTAAAGGAATTAATGGGAGGCCAGTGTTTCAGACATTTACATTTTGGCAGACCTTGGCAGAAAGTGCTTTGAAGCTTCCGTCATTGGATAGATCCTTACACTGGCTACTAGGTTACTAACAATAAGAACCTTTATAAGAAGGTTTGTTGCCAGTGACTCGGCTGTACGGACATCTAGAGGACATCAATTCCACCACTTAGTCGCCAGAACAGAAAACAGTCTAGATGCTCTCAGTCTCCTCTATCCCTGAGAGACGGTGGGACCCGTCGAGCAGTACTGGAGGATCAGAGAATACATGGTGCGGTGCAGGGTGTGATTAGAGCTGAGAGGTAAGTGGGTGCTGGGCCGTTTTTAGCTTTGCAGGCAAGCATCAGTGTTTTGAATTTGATGTGGGCAGCTACAGGAAGTCAGTAGAGGGAGCGGAGGAGTGGGGTGGTGTGGGAGAAGACATGAAGCAGGCAGTCTGATCATAGCTCTGGAGTACTGAGAAAACGTTTAACCTTGATGGTATAGTGAAATGCTGAGATACTTTAAGTGCGTTCATAACTATGTGCACCTCGTATTTAAGTAGAAGTTCAATTATTCATGTAAAAAATGCGCCAACTGACATAACTAATCCAAGTATGGTCTAAAGAAAGACAAATAAAGACAAATAACCTTGTCAACTGCTAGCACGAAACAAACACAATAGGATAAGCAGTTGGAAAACCCAACGGTGAACACAACAAAGAAAAGGAAAGACCACGAAAAAAAAACAAGCCAAGAACATGCCTGAGGTAGACTTGTTTTCAATAGTTGGATGTTGGGCTGTGAAATGTCAATATCTATCATATGAAACAGTTTTAGGGAACAATTTCGATGTGCAAACCTTTTGCAGAGATTTATATCTCGCGTACAGTAGTTTCTCTTCATGGAAATGTTGTACATTTCTTCCTATTAACTTCCTATTAAATTCCTATAAAAATATGATGGTTGCTGTCGCGCAAAAAGGGCATTTGTATATTATCAAAAATTTATGGCACCCAATAAAAAAGAAAAAATTATCCCCCCCCAAAAAAATGTAACACATTTCTATAGAACACTGCTAAATATGCTTTTCATAAATACGTGGATTTCATCCCTATTGACTGTGCCTGCTCATGCGAGACCATTTGCTGGCTCGCTGCAGGCAATGAACCGTCAGCGCGCCAGATTAGTTCCATTTCACATTAAGGAGATGGACTGCAATACCCAGTGTGGCGATTGTGTTTAAAAGTCAATAAGTAAATGAATTAAGAGCAGTCTCGGGACACGTTTTCTCAACACTGATTAAAGATAATTTACTCTGGAAATGGTGATCCGCTAGTGAAAGTCCTGCCTAGGTCAGGATCTGTGTGCCAAAAGTCAGATATGAGGACGGATAAATGGCTGTATAATGAGAAGGGCAGTGCAGCGTCAGCCTAATAACCCATAGCGCAATGCATTACAATCCTCTAAATTAGTAATGAACAAGTTCATGCACTCTGATAAGACGACCCTATAACTTGCTAATCACACAATTAGAGCTAACTCCACTACTAAAGCCGCTACTTTGTGTTCAAGCATTCATCCATCCGTAATGCAAAAATGCAAAGTATTACGCGTTTAGACAGATGGCCATGAGGGTAACACCTCTGACTGATGGGCAGTAAGCCACACCCCCTTCCCTGACAATGATAGGCATACTAGTCACGCCTTTTTCGCTAAGAGATACAAGTACAGAAGCAATAAATTCTTCAATGAACCTGATAATCACACAATCCTGAAGCTGATACACGTCTTTCACTGTGACTGAGGTCCCACACCATTTCCTGAGATAGTCCTGCAATGGATAAAGAGGTAAGGTAGGTATGGCTGCTTAACTTAGACTGATAAACACATTCCACTGACACAGGCCACACCTCCTTCCTGAGACTGATAAAGACACAGGTCCTGCATTCTTCACTGAGGCTAATAAACAAATAGTCCATACCTTCTCCAGACTGATGTTTAGTTTAAGTGTCGGTGCTGGAATCTACAAAATGAAAATATGTGAAAAAATCAGTGCATGATGAAAACACAATAAACACCCCCTCTTTTTGTCGCAAAGCTCGATCGAGAGTAAACTCTCACTCTACATGTTTAATTCGGAACATGTGCCCGAGACACCGCAGTGCAGGGTTCACCGCACTCTCATCAAGTGGTCCAAGATCAATACTCATGTCTCTTCGACTGAAAGATCTATTATTTTCCAAGTCATGGCTATTTCAGACAGAAAAAAAAAAAAGCACACAAAAGAAGAAAAAGCATTGCGTCATTAATGGAAACAGGTGTGCTTGTGGAGCCGAGGTCCGGCAAGGCAGCGTTTCGCCTGTCCGTGATCGATCACTGTGTTCCACCGTACAACACATCATAAATCAAACCAGCTCAGCACACAGCCATCTTGCCATCTCTTTCTCCATCTCTATCTGTATATCGCTCTCCCTCTGGCTTTGTATTCCCTGTGGAAGTGCATGTATGAATGTCACAAGGGGGATCAGTACAGTTACTTGCTAAATGAGGCGAAATATGGAATCCCTTGTGAAATGCTCTGTGTGTGTGTGTTATCTATTTGTATCTCCGCTTCAGGCCGTACCATCATTCTGTCCACGCATCACATGGACGAGGCGGACATTTTGGGTGATCGCATCGCCATCATCTCCCATGGCAAGGTCTGCTGCTGTGGTTCATCTCTTTTCCTGAAGAAGACCTATGGCAGAGGTTATTACCTGACTCTTGCACGGGCCAATCAGGACATAACGACAACACAACGCCACATAGGGGCCAAACAGGTATTGTGACATCACTAATTTACATGCAAACCTGCATCAGTAAGTCAAGGTCTAAAAATGCATCACAAACCATCTTTCACAGGCAGGCACAGTGGCGTAGTACAGTAGTTAGCACTGTGGCCTCACAACTCCAGGCTTGAGGGTTCAACTTCTGCCTCGATTCTGTGTGTGTGTGTAGAATTTGCATGTTCTCCAGGTGCTTGGTTGGTTTCTTCCAGGTACTCCATGCAGGATAGGCTAAGTGGCATTTCCAAATTACTCATAGTGACTGTGTGGCACACTGCCCAGTGTGTACCCTGCCTTGTTCCCTGAGACCTGGGATAGGTCTTGGCCTTCTATGACCCTGTACCCTTTACAGAGATTAAAGAGCGCTATTAGATGGTTAAATGCATGGACTCACTGGGCACTTTAATGACAAACATCTGCATATCCATTACCCCATACACCGTGCAGTGGAGATGCATGAATGGTCCTGCAGGTATGGGTAATGAGAATGTGGAAAATGTAATCTTTGATATTGGTAAAGTTGTTGGTGCCATTTGGCTGGTTTGAGTATTCCAGAAAAAGCTAATCTTCTGAGATCATGCCTGTGTGTCTCGGCATGGGCAGGGGGTAATGCCCCCTCAAATGCTTTAATTGCCCCACTAATGCCAAATATCGCCCCTTCACCTAGTGCGGGCACGTCCATATACAATAGGTAAACTAGGTAACTTCCTAGGGCACTAGGCAGATGTAACTCTGTAAGTAGATGATTTGCTGAGGAATAGGTCAAGCACAATGCACGTCCAGCCATCTTCCTTCCTGGTCTCCCACTCCCGAGGTTCGTGAGCCACTTGTTTGGCTAAGTGAGACCAATATGATGTAAAGTAAATTGCTTTACCATCTTGTCTAAGAGAGCAAAATGATCTGGTAACAAGATAAGACAATTGAAGGAGGATATACTGTAGGATATTTTAAATTCCTTAAACAAGGGTTCATTCTGATTGGCTATTTCCTTGCCAATTCCTTGCAGGGCTGTAGGACAATACTATCCTGCATGTTACTTAATGGAAAATTGTGGGGTTCAATGATGGTGTTGTGAACAAATGTGAACTAGGGTGTTCTTTACTTGCCAACATTGGTTGCGTCTCTGAACTCGGAAAAGTTTCAAAAACACCACCCTTTTATTCTGTTTAAAAAAAAAAAAAACTTTTCTCTATAATCACAGAAAACAACATCTTGAGCCTGATAGTTCATCCAATAGAACTAGACATGATTAATCATCAGAGGAAACACAGTGATGTAGAGCTTCTTATTATCAGAGTGTAATTAAGCACCAGGAAAATAGATTCCTATTGGCATTTTGTTGCTCCTACATCATGACTAATGACCAACTTCCTTATTGATCATGAGATGGAGTTAAAGTCAATGATAAGAATAAAGCAGACACTAGCTAGCACTGACACACAGGTGACCTTGAGAGCGCGCGAGAGAGAGAGAGAGAGAGAGAGAGAGAGAGAGAGAGAGAGAGAGAGAGAGAGACAAAGAGTATGTCTCTATGTGTTTAAATTAGGACTGATGTTTGTGTGTGTGTGTGTGTTGTGTAGCTCAGCGATGCCTCCAGTTTGGATGAAGGGCTCGGTTCAGGAAGCATCAGCACCATGGAGCCAGCAGGTTAGAACACACACCTGCTACAAACTCAGACAAAAAAAATAAACTACTATAAGAGAAATTACTAACAAGTACTAACTCTCTGGCAATCTCTGCGTTCAGATTTAGATGATGTCACTGCCGTCATCCATTTGCACGTCCCGGAGGCGGAGTTCCTAGAGGTGATAGGTCAGGAGATGGTGTATGTGCTGCCTTACACCGGCTCAAAAGATGGAAGCTTTGCCTCACTTTTTAAAGAGCTTGATTTAGAGAAAGTGAGGCTGGGGATCAGCAGCTACGGGATCTCGGACACCAGCTTAGAGGAGGTACAGTACACACACAAATACACGGATTTCTTCATAAAGCTTACTTTACTAATCCGGTATTCATAACGCATTGTTGTGATATAACGCATGTCCTGTATACTGTATACTTTGTCTATATATCTTATGATATATATTAGATACATTATGTATACATATGATATTATACAGTATATTAAAATTAAGTGCTTTATAAGCATCTATAAAATGCATACAGTATAAAACCATGCATAATATATATGCAAGCCTTATCTATAAACATTTATTGCAAACAAATTGGTAATAGACAGTTTAAGTGTCAAACACAGCTTAGAAGAGGTACATGCACAAACACACAAATACTGTATCTTCATAAAGCATACTATAAATCCAGTATACAGCATATATACCTATACTGTATGCGTTGTGTATGTATACAGTATATGTATCTTGTATACTGTATATGCATCCTCTTACCACTGATCATCCTTGAGATGTTTCTACTGTACAACTTGTTGGTCCACCTGTGGTCGATTTAGTTGATTGGACATGATTTGAAAAGACACACACCTGCCTATATAAGGTCCCACAGTCATGCCATGAAGCCATGAAGTCCAAGAACTTGTCTGTAGACCTCCGAGAAAGGATTGTATCGAGGCACAGATCTGGGGAAGGGTACAGAAAGGTTTCTTCAGCATAGAAGGTCCAGATGAGCACAGTGGGCTCCATCATCCATAAATGGAGGGAGGTTGAAATCACCAGGATTCTTCCTAGAGCGGGCCGCCTTGTCGAAGTGAGCAACCAGGGGAGAAGGGCCTTAGTCAGGGAGTTGACCAAGAACCCGGTGGTTAGTCTGAAAGAGCTCCAGCATTTCTCTGTGGAGAGAGGAGAGCCTTCTAGAAGAAAAACCTTGAGGCTGTAAGTGATGCCAAAGGTGCTTCAATAACAAAAAAAAAGTTTCTCATGGTCTGAGAGTCCTTCAGGTGCCTTTTGGCAAACTCCAGGCATCTGTCATGTGCCTTTTACTGAGGAGTGGCTTCCGTCTGGCCACTCTACCATGCAGGCCTGATTGATGGAGTGCTGCAGAGATGGTTTTTCTTCTACAAACTTCTCTTCTCTTCACAGAGAAACACTGAAGCTCTTGCAGAGTGACCGTTGGGGTCACCTCCCTGAATAAGGCCCTTCTCCCCCAATCACTCAACATTCATCTTTTGGCCAGGCAGCGCACTCTATGTTGTTCTGCTGGTTCCTTACTACTTACATTTATGGACGATGGAGGCCATTGTTCTCATCTGGACCTTCAATGCTTCAGACCTTTTTTTTTTGTACCCATACCCAGACCTGTGCCTCGATACAATCCAGTCTCAGAGGTCTACAGACAATTCCTTGGACTTCATGGCATGGCTTGTGCTCTTCATGGCTTGTGCTCTTCATGGCATGGCTTGTGTTCTGTTAACTGTTGGACTTTATATAGACATGTGTGTGTCTTTTGAAATAATGTATAATCAGATGAATTTTACCAAAGGTGGACTTCAGTCGAGTTGTAGAAACATCTCAAGGAATATCAGTGGAAACAGGATGCACCTGATCTCAATTTTGATTGTCATGGCAAAGGCTGTGAATACTTACGTACATGTGATTTGTTTTGTTTTTTATTTCTAATAATTGTCATTATGAAGTATTGTTTGTAGAATTTTGGAAAAAAATATTAATTTAAACCATTTTGAAATAAGGCAGTAACGTAGCAAAACACGGAAAAAGTGAAGTGCTGTGAATATTTTCCGGATGCACTGTATGATATTATTCACTGTATTGGAAATTAAGTGTCTTTTAAATGCATTAAGCATCTAAGTCATATGCAAGTCACGACGCCTTATTCAAACACAATTTTTCACATATTAATTACAGTTTAAAAGCCTAAAAGTGTAGTACATTCTACAGTAGCATTACATTACTGACAAACACAGTTATTATATCCAGGCGTGTTTTATATGGCATTACAGTAAAGCTTTAATTATTCTCTTTAACTTATGAGCTGATATTATGCAATATGCAGTATGTAAGCTGGCCTTAAGGATTAATATCCTTGTGATTTATGGAGTGGTACAGTATATATATATTTTATATAGAGTATATAATTAAGTACATGTGAGCATTAACAAACTAAATCAGGCCTTGGAATGCATTTGCACACTATACAGAATAACACATGAATATGTGCATTTATAATGCATTATGAATACTGAACAGATTTTTTTTTTGTACTGGGTATTTAGACTCTCAGGCAGGCTTTTAAAGAAGGAATACGATCATATATGAGCACAAATATTAGAATAAATGGGGGAGGCAAAAGTTTTTCTTACAATAGTTAATAGTTTTAATTAATTCTAATAGATGCACTGAAGTTTAGATCCATGCAAGCCAATGTCAAGCATTAGTTAATCAGCGATATACAGTACAGTATGTTTTCAGTGATATGTATGTTCTTTGTGTTTTAGATATTTCTGAAAGTGGCAGAAGAGACAGGAGTTGATGTGGAAACAAATGGTAATGGGTTCCACTTGTTATTTATTTTCCCTGTGAGTTTGGATTTAGGGTTATGGAAACATTTCTAAGCAGATGTCAAACAATGCCATTGTTATATACAGTAAGGAACAAAATGGTCCATTTTTAGCAATGGAAATCACAACAAAGCAGCTTTATGGGAATACAACGTCTGGATATAAATTTAAACTGAGCAAGCGGGAGGTGATGGGAGCAAGGAAAAACTATGAGAGATGATAGCAACCTTAAGAGGAACCAGATTCAAGGCTCCATTCTTATTTGGGAGATACCGGATAGCGTGACCATAAATAAACCCCTTCTGTAACTGTTTGCACAATCAAATATGCAATTACAGTACTTAACGGGAAATTCATTTCTGTTAAAATTAAGTTTATTTAGGGGTGTGCAATTATATGATAGAATTTGCCAATAATCATATTGATCATATACCAAAACAAAATGACATCATACATTTTTCCCTTTATAGTTCCATTTAATGATGTCTTTTAACGTGTGCTTTAAGTCATTTCATCATCAAACAGTTTCTAAGTTAAAATACTTCCTGAATGTTACAAAGGGCTGAAACTGGAGACTCATTCCATGACTGTTAAATAAATGTCTCCTTGCAGTATTACGTTTGTATGTGTGTTTATGATACATTTGTACAGTATGTGTATATTGTAGTGTATATGTAGAGTATGTATGTTTATGTATAATAGACTTTGATTAAGTAAAGATTCCTTCATACACATCGCTGTGAATTTTCCACTATTATAGAAACAGAAACAATAAGAACTAACTTGCAAAAACCTTCTGACCAATGGAACTTAAAAATGTAAAAATGTTGTAGAACTGAACTTTAAAATTACAATAAATTGTAAGGAACATATTTTTTCCCATAAATATATATTGCATCTCATATTGTTGTTTGTGGATTACTTTTATATCTATGTTATAATAGATATAATGTTATAATTGTGGTGTTTGTGTGTTCAGAGAATGCACCGCCGCTTCAGAGAGACCAGAGGAGAAGCTCTAAGTTGTCCAGATCACGCAGCATGAACTCAGCTATGGAGCACAAAGCTACTGCAGCTTCTCAACAAAGTGGTGTGTACACACACACACACACACACACACACACACACACACACACACACACACACACACACACACACACACACACA
>JAQQZT010000013.1:10987233-11001744 GCA_030068275.1 Clarias platycephalus | reverse complement strand
CTCCTGGGATAGGCTCCAGGCCCCCTGCGACCCTGAACACAGGATTAAGCGGTATAGAAAATGAATGAATGAATGAAAACAAGTAACTATTCAGAAGCATTATACTGAGTCCAACAAGGCTCAGTCATCTGCCCGCTATTATTTCATCTAAGTATGCTTTTTCTAGCTATTGGTATGCCCAAAGACACACAAACATCAGTTGGATGTGTTATATTTTCTTTTAAGATTGCCCCTAAAAGGTAACTGTGCTGCACAAAGAACCTTAAGTGGTACTTGAGACTGTCCTTAAATGAAACACTTGAATCTATAAGAATATCCTCTCTTTAAGTTAAAGCTTAAAACTGTTAAGCATCATATAAAATATCTTCAGTATCATTTCCTTTGGGTAAATTAAGGTAAAGAATACTTTACTTCAAAATTACTGAAAAGCTTGTCTTTTTAATGCGTTTTCGATAAAGTTTTTAACTATAAAACATCCCTCTAGACCATCCAAGATGAAAAGGTACCGACGATATAGATTTGATCATCTTCAACCATGTGTATTCTCTGTCTAGTTAGAAGACCTCAAACACTCCACAGTGTTTTCAGTCCATCGAGGCGGATATTTTTCATGTTCACAAATCCTCTGTCAGAGTCGCGTTATCACCTGGGTAGGAGATGCTCTTTCCCGGTGGTTATATGAAATCATTCAATTTCCATCTCAGCAGGAATGTACACCAGCACAAGAATAAGGGATAACATTTCACAGGATCTTAAATCCCTTCATTAACTGCTGAAGCATTTTGATTTGATTTTAAGACTCTACTTTCATTAATATATAAAATAGAAATGGCTTGCCCTTCTATATATTAGACAAAGGATTAGTAGAGACGATTTCATTTCGATCGGTAAGAGCGCCAGACTCAATCATGAGTCATGTTTGAACTAACAACAAACTCTGAAAACATTTAAATTGATATTTAAATCAAAATGGTTTAATATTGAACTGATTATTATTTTAGTTATAACTTTCGTGTTTCTTGTATAATATTGCACAGGCATATGAATTTGATTTCTGGTTCTGGTCTGCCTGTTCCTCTCTCAGTAAATACCCTTGCACTCCTTCGGGAGCGACAGACTGGTTCACTCCTTCTGTAGACCCCGCCATCCTCGAGATCTTCAAAAACGGAAACTGGAGCATGAAGAATCCATCGCCAGATTGCCACTGCAGCACTCCCGGACGTAATATGATGCTCCCAGACTGCCTTTCTGGTGCTGGAGGATTACCACCACCTCAGGTTAGATACAACCTGCCAACCTCAGATTTTAAAAAAATATATGAAGTTCAGTTTACTATAGTAAAAATTCATCTTTTGAATGCTGGTAAGTGTGCGCTGGTGTTACTTTGAGAGATTGTTTTTGGTGTTTAGTAGAGGTTGTTGCTGTGGCAATTTCATGATGAACGTTGGGTCGAACTCTTATTAACTCGAAAAGATACAGTAGGCTTGTATTTCTACATTTACATTTACACTGCTTGGACAAAAATTGCCTGCAGCCAATCAACATGACAAACATTACAATGAATGACATTTATAATGCATTAATAAAACCGGGAAAGATAATGCTGGACCATGAACTTCAAGAAAGAAATGTGATTAGAAAAAGATGACTGGTGATCAAGTAAATACCTGGGAAAGTTGCATTCTAAAAAAAATGGACAGTATAAAGAACAACGATGTTAACTGTAATAGTGAAAGTAAATGCATTTCCACACACACACACACACACCGTGTGACAAGAGCTCACAGGATTACAGTAGGACTAAACAGCTGTGTGGCCATAGGAAAACTGCTTGTTACTGTAGCAAGGCTACTGTGGAAAAATGGCATTCATTTGATAGGTAGCATTAAGATTGCAATGGAAAGAAATGGAAAAAGGTCATGTTGTCTGATGAGTCCAAATTGACCCTATTCAAGGGAAGCGATTTACTGATTATACTCAATAATGTTAATTATAGGCTAAGCTCAATAATGTTATGTGGCAATAACATGAAGTCAGCTGATGATCTGAATGTGCTGATTTTCCAGGACTCAAATTGTGAAAGCGTGGTTCTGGAAGCACGAGGAATCATTTTGACAAATGAACTGGCCACAACATTGCGCAGTGTAATTAAATGCAATTGAACAATTGAACATTCCTGATATGGTCAAGGTTTCTGTGAAGAGATGTTGGAAAGAGTGAGCATATATCAGAGCATTATACCAGTCAGGTGTTTTTTTTCCCCACAGAGCAGAAGACTAATCAGTAGCTGCTTCGCCTTGGCTAATTACCTTTAAGAGAAAGGAAAACAAAAGGCTGGTGAAGACATAAGTGTGAGAGATGTCCCACAACCTTAATCACTGCTTGACTGGTCCCAGGGAGGAAGACATGCATCTAAACTGTTTTCGGTTCTGGCACCTAGGAGGTGGAACAAAGTTCCTCTAGATGTCCAAGTGAAGACTAAAGACCTATCTGTATACTTAGTTATTAACCCAGTAATACATGTATTTACACAATGACCTTAAAACCTTAAAAGTACTTTTGTACAGTAAGTCGCTCTGGATAAGAGCGTCTACCAAATGTAAATCTTCTATAAATGTAATTGTAGCTACAAATGGATAAAAATATGACATCATTCTTTATTGAAGGGAAAATGAGAACACTTTATGTAAGACTGTTATGGGGGGGGAAATAATTCATCGCTATGGAGTGACATCATAATAAACTTGACATAACCTATATGATGTCGAAAGACATCACTGCAGGATCCAAGTCCCAATACACACCTCTGTGGAAGCCAAGCCAAAGGATTATTCCTAAACAAATGTCCCAGATGACATAATCAAAATACTGCCTACATTGATTAGCGGTGATTTAAAGTGTTGGCAAAACTCATGCATCAAGCATGCTCAAAAGATAAACACGATCTCTAGTTTAACATGCTTATGCAACTTTTTTTCCACTCTTACACTTAAATTATTGAAACGGGCATTGGTGGTCCAGTAGCAAGTTGCTCACCCACCATGCGGAAGGCCTGGGTTCAATTTCCATCCAATGTCCAAACCCCAGCCACTGGATGCAGAGCTGGCCCCAAGCCTGGCAAAAATAGTAGGGTCAAGAAGGGATTCTGGCATAAAACCTGGGCCAGAAAGTTTGAAGTTGTGTGTGAATTGGATGGTCCATTGTCGCAACCCATTGATAGGAGCAACCAAAAGGCTAACAACAATTTAAGTTATGAAAAACTTAAACCCATGTGCCTTGCAACTGTGTTATTTCATTCATTAATGCAGCATCGCAGGATCCTTAGAGGAAATGTTTACACTGTTTATTCCAGTCACCTGAAAATCTGTCACTTTAAACCAGACAATTTGTTCTGCTTATAATCAGCCAAAAACCAAGCACGGTAACCTATCTGGGTGCACTCGAGTCAGAGTCCTCAGAACCAGGGCTTTGAATTACGCCGATATCATCTGATGATAACTCCAACGCGGGACATCACACAGAATTTTCCACGCGGTTCAAGTCGATGGAGGCTCAGCAGGATGCTGTCAAGATTTTGTAAAAGGCACAGTGACAGATCCGTCAGCCAGAAGTGCGTGCTGAGGAATCTGTAAACATTTAGCTGCGTTCGAATTGCTATGCTAATGACAAGTGTAAATGTAGTGAAGTTTCCTCTCTCACTCCAAACCAGTTTATTTTTGCTTTGAGCGCACGGGAGGAGGATGTACGACTGAGTGCGTACACACACACACACACACATGCACAGAGTTGACCCAGTTTGCAAGTCTAGTCTTAACTCGAGTCATTGCTCTATGACGAAAGAATCTCATACCAAAACTGGAGTGAATTAAATGCTCAGCGGTTAAGGTTCTGCACCAGCGATTGAGTTATGAGTTCAAATCCCAGACCTGCCAGAGCACCACTGTTGGGTTTTTGAGCAAGACCTCTTAACCCGCTTAAGTCTACTCTCGTGTAAGTTGCTATTGGTTTCTGCCCCATAAAAAATGCTGCGCTCCTCTATCACCATCTGGCCAGGACTGAATAAAGCTATCTTTTTTTTATGCCTCATGAGCATTACTGCAGATTTAATTAAGCCACAGACATGAAAGAAAAAAAAAAAGGAAGAAAAGAAAAGTGTTGATTGTGGTTTGATTGCTAGGCACATGCTCATGCGAATTCAAATGATCTCAATGAATAATGCCTGCTAGTTTGATCAGCTTTTGCTTACTTTGATTACAGTAAATTGTCTGAGAGTGTTAGGACTCCAATTATGATACTCGTTTAGAGGAGCCACTTGGGTCATTTTAAGCTGCTAGGATCCATTTTAAAGCTTTGGTTTATTTAGCGAGGTGTGAATTTAATCTGGTGGAAGGAGGGTAGAGTGATGAATTAGGATAGTCATGTGTAGATAATCAAACATGCACAGCATTGGTCACCTGATTGGAACCTTCCATTTTCTGTACCACTTATTCGGTGTAGGGTAATGGGGGTGTGTGGAGCTGGAGCCCACTATAGAGAACTTAGGGCACAAGGCAGGGTGCAACAGATCGCACTATGGGCAATTTGGAAACAAATCAACCTAGACAGCAAGTCTTTGGACTGTCTGAGTAATTGAGGAAACACAGCAAGCATGGGAAGAGCATAATTTAAATTTCACACATAGACTGAAGATGAGATTCAAACCCCCACTAAGCTTACAACTAAGCCACCATGCTGCCTGAATGGAACATGACTCATTTGGACATTTCATTAATTCATCAATCTTTAGTAACCGGCTTATCCTGGTCAGGGTCATAGTAGATCCAAATTCTATCTAAGGGCGTTTTTACATTAGGGCCCTTGGATCGTTTCCGAGAACACTTGAGCTCAAAGTCGGATTGATTTGAATACAGTGAGAATACAATCATTCCATGCTTGGGGACAGTACCTAAGATTTTGGTCTCGGGAACGATACAGAGGACTTGGGCACAGATCAAATCAAATATGGAAGGCAATCATACCTAAAAACAGAAATTGATCGCTGTTCAGACATGACATCATCAGTGCTGTTGGTCCCCTCCAAAATCTCCAATCTCAATCTTCTGACCTACAAATCCATAGGAAGGCATGTGAGAGCATCACTATTGGCATTTTTCCTGAAATATCAATAATATTAGATATGCAAAAGTTAACGTCTTGGGGCACTGGTGGCTCAGTGACAGGTGTTTTCCTGCCATGCAGAAGGCCCGGGTTTTCTCACCCAGTGCCCAAAACTCCAGCCACTGGATGCAGTGCCGGTCCCAAGCCCGAATAAAATGGGAGGGTTGCATCAGGAAGAGCATCCAGCATAAAACCTGTGCCAAGCTTGTATGTGTGGACCGGATGGTCCGCTGTGGCGACCCCTTGCCAGGAGCAGCAGAAAGACTGACAACAACAACAACAACAAGTTAACGTCTTCTTCTCTTCTTCTCTTGAGTATAATGGCGGCTCACAGACCAAATAGGTGCATACTGCCACCTGCTGCATCACAAGGTGTAAATACGCAAGCGTGCCCGCGAATGGTTAACAAAAAAAATGTGGCCAGCCGAAGTGTGGGGAGGAGAAGTAATCATTGTTGAGCACGATATGAATCAATTGTGCCTAATGTGAAAACACCTTAAGGATCACTGGCCAAGAATACACAGAAAAACACTTACACACACTCCTTTACACCTAGGGGCAGTTTAGGGTCCCTAGTTTACCTTCACCTAATTGGGAGGTGGGAAGAAATCAAAGAACCTGAAGGAAACCCATACAGACAAAAGGAGGACCTGTGAAGGAACCTGAGCTGCTCACTTGAAGAATGCAATTCGGAATTCTGTGCATTGTACACAGTCACCATATTTTTTGGGGTGAAATAAACTATCTGGACTCTTTGCAATAAAATGTCAGTTAAGTAAGCTAACATAAAATGCATGTATCAAAAAAAAAATGTTAACTCGAGTTTTGTACAGAGCTTTGCATGTTCTTGCAATTTCCACCTCGCACAAACATACAAGTTGTTGAATTGGTGAGTCCTGATTTCATGTGCAGTGTTTATACTATAGACTCTGGATCCATGTTGAAAAGTGACTGGTATAAAGCGCATACAGTACTAAAGATAAATGAATGCATAAATGTAGACAGCTAAACAAGGCATCATAGGAATATGAGACGGAAAGGAAAGCATACAGTACATGCTGCTCAGGTGTGTTAATTAAATCCTAACGTCTGTGGCAATACTGCCAAAATATCAATTCATCTACACTGAAATGATAAATTGCTGCATGTACAGAATGAGTCTGTGTTTGCATGAATTATCAATAAACGATTCAAAATGATTGTGAATTTTGCAAGCTTCCAGCTATGACATACCCTCCTGGAGCACTGGTATAAATCTCGCCAAAGCATGCACCAAACACAGACTCGATGCGAGTCTAGATGGCCTGGCAGAGAATTAATATTGCAGCATAATGAGTGAACTGTGAGCAGATTGAAACGCAGGGGCAATAACTATTTTCCACCATGTCGGTTCGCCGAGAATCAGTACCGATTTCCTAATGTCACACTATTATCATTGCTCCAGGGTGACAGTGTGTGCTCAAGTTTGCAGAGTGTGGCACAATAGCGGCCGTGATTTATATGAACACGAAGAGGCACGGATGCTCTTAATTGTAACAACAGAGAGCCAATCAACACCTCTTGCTCATATGCATATATGAATCTTATTAATCAACTCGAAGGACAACTGAGTCAACAAAGTAAAGTTTTAAGCTGCTTACCGAGCGACAGTGTGTCTGCATGTGCACAGTAAGAAGGGGTGATGAGCCTCTTACTGATCTGTTAATTGCCAATTATGACCCTCTTTCCATCACCCTCTGTGCAAATTAGCAATTAAATGATGAGACAATGTATGTGTCGTCTCCTGGGTTTAACATCTCTGCTGCACTTTGTCTGTCTGGGATTGCACTCGTCTCGTATTTGTCTTCACGTGCAGAGCGAAAAGGGGTGGGCTTCAATATAGAATCGGCATGTGACAGTTAAAAATGTCTCTTTTTCTTATTTTGGTTATCTGTCTCTCCCCATAGAGAACGCAGAATACCACAGATACCCTGCAGGACCTCACAGGTCGAAATATGACTGACTTCCTGCTCAAGAACTATGCAAAGTCTGGAAAAATACGGTATGTAACACCTCATCCTATCACCGAGCATCCCAACATTATACTTATACCACTCATGCCTGCGGGCCTTGCTTTTCCCAATCTCCATTCCTGCTCTCACATCCACCAAAACCCCATCTCAAAGCCATTGCATTCCCCCAGATCATATCTCTCACAGTCTATTACTGTCCCTACCCTATCCTACAGTAGTACTGTATATTGGACAAAAATATTTGGACACCAGAATATCATAGCTATGTTGGGGTCTTTCCCCAAAGACAAATAATTGTTTTCAGACATCCATTCATTATCTGCAACATACTGTACCACTTATCTTGTGTAGGGCCAAAGGGGGCCTGGAGCATACCCAGGGCACAAGATGCGGTACACCCTGGATGAGGTGCCCACCCGTGGCACACCCTGCAGGAAATTTGGCCAAAAATGCTCCATCTAACCTGGAACCCATGTTTTTGGACTGAAATACCTGGAGAAAAAACACTAAGCATGGGGAGAACATGTAAATTCCACAAATACAAAGAACAGAGGCAAAACCCTGGAGCTGACAGGCAACGGAGTTAATCACTTTGACACTATTGTGTGAATGATAGTACAAAGCACAAAGTCTTTAAACAGGGTCATGCGGAGAAATGCTACTAGCATCCACAAAGCTCTACCCTCAACCCACTACGCAAATTTGGGTTGAATTGATCAGCCATAATGTTAACACCACATAACATTAACTCATTAACATTGATTACCAATTATATTCCAGTTAACTGATGACAGGATCATGGGCACCCAAGGCTCATCCATGCCTTCAGAGAGAAAAAGGCCAGCTCTAGTCTAATGCCACAGAAAAGCCAATGCAAATCAAATCATTGAACAAATCCTTGAAAGTACACTACTGCCTGCCATGCACAGGACCTGGGATGCAAAAAACACAATGCTGGCAACTCCCCTTAACCACCCCTTATTCTACATCCATCTTAACAAGCCAAATTTCCAATAATATCTCAAGTGATAGAGTCCATCACTGTGCTCCATCCTGACAATCCCTATCTTGATCTCCACCTCATCATCCGAAGCCCTTATTTCTGCCCAGTCTTTATTACATCCACATAGGCCCTGTCTCAGCCACACCTCACTCAGGCACCATCTCATCAAATCTCCACCCATAAGCTGCATTTCAATGCATCTCCATTTTTTTTTTATCACATTGCTGCAGATGCTAGCCCCAGAATCTGTTGAAACCTGTTGTTGAGAAATGCAAAGGCAAACTTATACTTCATATTCCATATTACGAGATAATAACTAATAGATCACATGTGCATTTTGTTTTTAGATAACAGATAGTTAAGAAAATATGGGTTTGAAGGTGAACCAATCTGAGAACTCATGACAGCACCTCATACCAGATTTGACATCATACTAGATGCCAAATGAGAAACCTAGTTGTTCAAAATTTTTGCCAATTCAAATAATCTCTTTTTAGGTATGGAGGGATCTCAGTTGGAGATCTAAACTCTCAAGTCAAACTCAACGAATCGGAGATCAGTGCACTTATTTCAGACCTCAAGGCATTCTTCAACTCATCGCAGGTATGGTATCATGCTTAACGATAACATCAGACAACTCTCAGAACTTGTTTCTACTAGAGAGAATTTTGGTTATCTGATGTTGGTGTTGTTAATAGTGAACATGTCTAGCTAAATATTTTGTCTTTCTGTAATCAGTGAGTTTTTTTTAAGCTCTCTTATGCGAACTACTGTACATACCAAAAGTATTTGGCCAACCCTGTTAATTAGTGAATTCAGGTGTATCAATCAAACCCCTTATCCCGAGTGAAGGGCAATCTTGGTGCTTCAGCATACCAAGACATCTGGGACTTTGTGGAATGCCCATTTCTACTCCAACATGACTGTGTTGAGCACAAAGAAAGGACTATAAAGACACAGTTTGATGAGTTCAGTTTGGTGGACCTCAACCCATCGAGCACCTCTGGGATGAACTGGAATGAGGATTGTGAGCAAGACCTTCTCGTCCAACATCAGTTCCTGACCTCATAAATGCTCTACAGAACAAGTGGGCACAAATTTCCAAAGAAACACTCCAAAATCTTGTGGACAGCCTTCCAAGAAGAATGGAAGCTCTTCTAGCTACAAAAGGTGGAACAAACACCATACTGAAGTAGATGTACTTGGATATAATGTCACTGTAGATTTCGTAGATTTCGTTCCTTCCTTCCTTCCTTCGTTCCTTCCTTCTGCAGAGCACTTCTACAGAAGCGAAATGCATAGCAATACTTCAGAAGGTCTCCCAACAGCGCTTTCATTTTTTTCCTTTATAATCTGCGATCGTTGGGTGGCATATATTAGAGATAAATGCATTTTGACACTAATCGAATCTCCAGTTTGAGACAGCCAGTGTGTCTTGCGGCTTTTCAGCCAGAGGTCACTGAATATGTTTATGAGTTATGTATTATTCATAGGCGTGTAAAAGTACGAGCATTTAGACCTGACTGATTTGTGATGTCCAGTCACACACTGCACCAGCTCATGTTCATGCACCTCAGAAAGCTCCCAGTGTTCCTAGAGTATTAGCATTTAAATCACATGGAGCTCTGTATGTGTGTGCGCGTGTGTGTGTTCAGAGAACTAATGGTATTAACCTCTCTTGGTGTCTGTCTCTCTCTCTCTCTCTCTCTCTCCCCAGAACAATATGACTGAGAAGTTCTTTCAGGACTTGGAGATCTTACTGTTGGATCTGGGAACAAAGGACAATGTAAAAGTAAGAAACATCATCTATCGTTTTTTTTTCTTTTTTGCTTTAGTCTTCTCAGGGTTAACAGCGTAACTCATTGCGAATGTAGCACGTTCCTTTCCGGAGATTGTAATATGTTCCGAAGAGGGTTGAGCATCCAGCACAGAGACACACATATGCTCACCGTGGGTGTGTGATGTAGCATTAGAGCATAGTGGGAGGTTGTGCAGAGCAGACAGAGCAGCACTAATTAGAGCTGTAATGCCAGTGGGGGCTGTGTTCTTCTCTCCCTCCATCCCTCAGTTTGTCTGGTCAATTAGATGCTTGTTTCTTTTTCTCGTCTTCCATAGTGACTGCAGATAATGAGCGAAACACTGAGAGCATTATGGGCAATTTAGTCTTAATGATGAGTAAAGAAGCTTGGAATATTAATTACTATTGATTTGTCTCCCTGTTTTCACCTTGTGTACGTGTGCTCGTGTGTATTAGGTGTGGTTCTATAACCAGGGATGGCATGCGGTAGTGTCTTTCCTGAATGTGGCCAATAACGCCATCCTCAGGGGTAATCTTCCTCCCGGAGTGCAACCCAAACTGTACGGCATCTCAGCCTTTAACCATCCTCTCAATCTCACCAAACAACAGCTCACCGCCACATTGTGAGTATTCAGCCCATCCGGGCTTACATACTGTATATATTGTTATGCAACTGTAATCTATTTAACTGTTCAGCCAATAAGCAGCTCTCTACTATTTCTCAATTATGGTTTAGTCAGGCTCACTCATATCACACTGTGAGTGATCATCCAATCAGGGATTTGGATCTGGAGTTGCAGTCAAAAGTTTTCACCGATGTTGACAAGAACGTTATGAAAAAATTGGACTTCCAATGATCTTTTTTAATAGATCAGATGATTGTGTATATACATTATATTAATGTATATACACATACACATGCTCATGTTTACCTCTCTGTTATTTATGTGGCTTAAACGGGACCTGGGTACTAATTTCGTACCATAACATGGAAGTGTGCTGGTATGACAATAAAGAATCCTTGAATCCTTGAATCCTTGAATCCTTAAATATACTGTAAGAAACCCCCAAGGTTTAGTTACAATGGGGAAAGTCCAAGGAGCCCAGTACAGATCTGAGAGAGAAGATGATGTAAATACAAGTTATTGGGAGGTGGAGCTACTTTTACAAGGTCTGGAATAAGACCCAAACTGGCACCCTCAGTTGAGCGGAAATTGATTCAGATGGTCAGCAGCAAACCATGAATCCCCAAGGCAGAGGAAATTGGAAGCTGCTGGAACAACAGCGTCACTGCCCATAGTGAAGTGGGTTTTACATTACCATGGACTGAAAGAGTGCCGTCCAATAAACAACCCCATGCTAGTTGGTTCAGTGTTCTTGAAGTTAAAGCCTCAGCTTTGCAATGCTTTACATGCATTGCAATGGATGGAATAATGAGGAAGAAGGACCACGTAAAGTTCTTCAGCATAGCCCCATATCAGCTAGACAGTTAAAACATGAGAGTTCCAATGACCCCGGACACAGTTAATGTTTTAGAGCTTGTGCTCAAATGTCGGGTCCACGCTAACGAAATTTAATTGAGCCCTACCAAGAAGGTCAAGTTGGTCGAATTGAATTCTGCCACAAGTTTGTCAAGATGGGTACTAAAGGCATTTGGTAAAATTTGCTAAGGGACTTATTTGGGGCAATATTTGGAACAATATTAGGTCTGCTGTGTATATCTTTTGACCCTTTGTGCATAATTTGGACCATGTGTTGATTTCCAAAACCCAAAACAAATTGCACCAAATTAATGGGGTTTTCATCATCAATCTGCCTCAGCAAAAGACTGTACCGCTTTATCCTGTATTCAGGGTCACAGGAGGCCTGGAGCCTATCCCAGGAGAGTAGGGGCACGAGGCGTGGTACACCCTGGACAGGGTGCCAATCCATTGCAGGGCACACACACTCACACACTCATGGTCAATTTGGACACACTGCACTGGAGTACCCGGAGGAAACCCACCAACCTCGGGAAGAACATGCAAACTCCATGCACACAGAGATGGGAATCGAGCCTGGCCGGGAATCCGGAAACCCGGATCCTGGAGGTGCAAGGCGACAGTGCTAACCACTACACCTCAGCAAAACACCAATTTGAAAATTCATCCCGGTTCCAATATTGCGCTCAATTTGTGTCTATACACCTCTTGCTACAACTGAGCTCCTCATATTCTGTAGTTCTTTATGACTAGGGAGGTCGTCAGGATCTGTGACTGTTTGTCCAACCAGAACCAAAACAGCCATGTTGTGAGTATTCAGCCAATCAAAAGCTCTCATTCAAACGCTAATTTGCATTAGTCTTTCAGTGGTGTATGGCTGTCTGTGACTGCATGGATAGTCAGGGATCTCGTGTGTCACTCTGACAGACCAGACAGACTAATCTCATACAGTATATTGCTCTGAGTTTTCAACCAATTAGAAGTTTTCCGGTGAGGAGCTGTTATTATCACCAAATTAGCAGGTTCTCTACCACTCGTATATCTTCCACAAAAAGTGTTTACACAATCCTGATCCCCTGATTCTCTGCAGCGGGAATATTTATCGAATCAGGAACCCCTGACTATGACTGTGTATGAGTGTTCAGCCGATCGACAGCTCTTCTGCGATTATTTATGAGCGTCCAGGCCAACAGATGCTCTGGAGTATAGCATGCTGCATTATGAGTATTGTGTGTGTGTGTGTACGTGTGTGTGTACGTGTGGGTGGGTCCAATGTTCCACACTGGTTATTAGTTTGATAATGGTGCTCGTTCTTTGTCTGGTGTTCAAGGTTACCTCATTGGTGCCTAAATAATGACGTCTAGCTGTAGAGCGTATTAAAGTGTATTAAAGCATAACACGGTCTTGTGGCCTGATTGCGTCCAGGTTTTTATGATAAATGCCGTTCCGCATTAGTACAGGGAGCTTATTTAATATAGTTATACCCCTCTAGGAAGTGTGTGTTCGCATGTGTGTGTGTGTGTGTGTGTGCATGCTTTCATGCTTAATTGCACCCACCTTGCGAGGGTGTGTTGATGCCGCTATGTGGTGAATGAAGATGGATCATTAGGAATCAGGGGTCAGTGTCGGAGACAAAGACAGAGTACTGAAGCATTGCACACCCACAGGGCATACACCACACACCACACACACACACACACGGTTCTCTGGTTAAGGGTAACAGGCCGTATCTTATCCTTTTACCTAATGAGAGTTCGGGTAACACTCCCACCATAAATCTATTAATGATGAATAAAACAGCACCAGTGGGCAACACATTGACCTCCTTCATCTACATGCGGAGGTGTGAATTAATTTTCTTTTACAGCGACCAAGTAGATCACAGTCTGGACCTTTTAAGAAAATGCAACATTTCTTTGTATGGAGGTCTTAGATGCAGGATTTATTAGAAATAATAGAAATATGCCACAAATACAATTATTAAAAGCAGGCCTGATTGTAAGTCTGATGGATGGAAGGCAAGATGTGAGTCAGAAAGAAAGACATACTGTAGAGGCGAAGATCTATCCGAGTTCCGGCAGTAGGAGTGTGAAAGCAGAGGAAGTCAGGCCGCAGCTTATTTTCTCTGAATCTGAGAGATGTTTCCATATTCATGAAGTCCTCATGAGGAGAAAGAGTCCAAAATTGCATTCACACGGATTGAGGAGTATATCTAACACACAAGAGGAGCATGTTAACTGAGTTAGGTGTTAATTTGATATTTGGTATGTCAGTTCAGTATCACTTTTCACACTTGTCACGAAGACGCTTTGGCAAAAAAAATCCGGATATAGATTTAGAGATGCGCCAGTGGTAAGGAAGGAAACTTGAGGGATCAGAGATTACAGTATATATATAAATACAGTACATACTCTTGTATATTCTGTATACTTAAAAAAGTCAATCGGAATGGATTTTTGAGCTGAATGATCATCTTAGCAGGAGATTTGAGGTCTGCAGTATCCTGGTGAGATCATCCGCTGGAGTATTTGGGGTACACTTGGGATTGTAAACAGTCTCAACGTTAAGTATTTCTCAGCTTCATTTCGGTTACAATACCGAAAGCCTAAATCTGAAATAGATTTGTTCCAGTCAGTGCCATTAGAACTAATGCATAAAACATGCAATATTTGTGGCTCTCTTGGTAACTGTAGGCTACTGATATAAAAGTTTTATATTTTGTTTATATATATATAACGAAGCTTAGGGCACGAGGCGGGGTGGCAATCCATCGCAGGGTACACACACTCACACACTCTTTCACACACTACGGGCAACCAACCTAACCTACATGTCTTTGGACTGTGGGAGGAAACCGGAGTACCCGGAGGAAACCCACCAAGCAGGAGAAGAACATGCAAACACCGTACCACCATATATATATATATATATATGTGGATATATACTGTATGTGAATATACACTACCGTTCAAAAGTTTGGTGTCACTTTCTAACCCCATGATGGTTCCTGATGTTTATTTCTTTCTACATTGTAAAGGAATGCTGAAGGCGTCCAAAAAA
>JAQQZT010000013.1:10959017-10977684 GCA_030068275.1 Clarias platycephalus | reverse complement strand
TGTGTGTGTGTGTGTGTGTGTGTGTGTGTGTGTGTGTGTGTGTGTGTGTGTGTGTGTGTGTGTGTGTGTGTGTTCGGCCCGGAATCCTGTTCACACTCCCTCTTCATGACCAATTGTGTTGCCGAAAAAACCCTGGTCCTCATAATGTAACAAAACAGAGTTTGTGTGTATTTGAGAGAGAGAGAGAAATAAGAATTATAATATATATACGGTGTACAGATGCAGCGATATGCTCTTATGGTATTGTGAATAAGAATATGTGCTTTGTCTCTGCCACAGTTACATACAGCACACACACACACACACACCAACTCGTACTGTACATTATTATATTACACTTTAGCACATAACATTATGCGTCATATTTTATTCTAACCCAATCTCTCTCTCTCTTTCTCTAGAACATTACTAATGTCAATAACATTCTAAAGCAAGTGTTGTTGATCTTCCCTCACTTCTGTCTGGGTCGTGGCCTCATCGACATGGCCAAGAATCAGGCCATGGCAACGCTTTTTATCAGTCTGGGTAAGGAAAACACACACAAAATAAATATGCCGAATTGTTTCATCTCCATAGCAGAGTTTAAAAAAAAAACAAATTTTACCCTTTATCCATTGTTGTGTCTATCCATCTGAATCAACTGGTCAATTCCACTCTCTCTCTCTCTTCTATCCTCTAGCTAATCCACTATCTCCTCCCTTGTTTCATCCTCTAGTGCAACTTCTAATCCAACCACTCATCCATTACCTGGTTTTATCCCCTAGCCTATCTACTGCCGCATCTTCTAATCCACCTTGAGCCCATCCGCTAATTCCATAGTCAATTCACCAGCCCATACTCTCGATAATCCACTAGAACATCCCAGCTCTTCTGACATTTTCGCACTACAGTACAGGCACGGATAAGAGAGTACACTTGACCCCGAGGTCTGGTATGTTTGTGTAGTGTGAAGCCTCCGGTACCATGCTCGAGTCCACTTGACGATGTTGTTGCGTGCACAGTATGGTGTAGTTGATATGGGCATGGGTTTGAATGAAATATGAAAGATAACCTAAAGATATCTAAACACAGAAGTGGACAACTGTTTAGAATGTGACATCATCTCTGACCTCCTTTGGAATCTGTATGCACACAGCATAGCAATCTTCTGAACTACAAGACTGCTAGTGTTTTCTTACTTGCTGCACAGCCAAATAAAAAAAAAAGTCAATTTGGGCCTCCGAGTGGCGCAGTGGTAAAGTGCTGGTTCGATTCCCGGGTGATGCTGTAACCTCTCGCAGCCGGAGGTCTAGAGAGAGCTGATTGGCCGAGCTCTCTCAGACGGGAGATGCGGTCGGCTGGCGTCACGTAGTTCGGAGGAAGCACGTGATCTTCTTCGGCCCTCCCAACTGACTGGTAGTAGTGGCCTTAATGTGGGAGCCCCCTTGTGATGGGGAAGAAATCGGGGAAAAATAAAAAAATAATAATAAGACTTCCATTTGGATAATCACTGCAGTACTTAATATGGTTAAGCAGACAACATGTTCTTTAACCCTAACTGATGCAGTCTTAAACAAATGACATATCATGTGGTCGTTTTACATCAACGACTTTGTAGGTTCAGCGTGGTTCAGGGAATTGATAAAACTACTGAAATTGGATTAAGAACTGTCCAATTCATTATTAAAACCTGGAAGGATTTCTACACAATACAAAGAGACCTCAAAGGAATGAAACTAAACAGCTCTGTAGCCTCAAGAAAATCACTTATCAGTGATGCTTATAAAAAAAAAAGGCTTCAGTTTGATAGGGAGCATAAGCACTAGACTTTGGAGCAATGGAAAAGGTCATGTGATCTGATGAGTCCAGATTTACCCTTTTCCAGAGTGATGGGCGCATCGGGGTAAGAAGAAAAGCGGATGAAGTGGTGCACCCATCATGCCTAGGGCGTACTGTACAAGCCTGTGGGGACAGTGTTATAATGTCGGGTTGCTTCAGTTGATCAGGTCTAGGTTCAGCAACTACTGTATACTGTACGTGCCCAAAAGACGAGATCAGCTGACTGCCTAAATGTATTGAATCACCAGGTTTTTCCATCAATAGATTTTTTTCTTCCCTGACGGCACCAGCATATCCCAAGATGACAATGAAAGGTTTTATTGGGCTCAAATTGTGAAAGAGTGGCTCAGGGAGCACTAGACATGATTTTCACACATGAATTGGTCACCACAGACTGCAAATCTTAACCCCGTCGAGAATCTTTGGGATGTGATGGAGAAGGTTTCCAGAGCGCTACGACTCTCCCATCTTCAAAACAAGATACTGCAGAGAAATTAATGTAACTCTGTACGGAAATAATTGTTATGATAATGATTTATATACAGTATATATAAACAATATTAAAGAATTTTTGTGATAAGAAAATTCAGGTCATCAAGGTGCTGAAACCTGAGGTGCTGCAGATTCATTAAATTAATTAGTTGACTGAACTGATAATGATATGGAGCATCACGGACCAGTTATCCCTCCTAATGACCTGTGAGCACAACCATTTTTGGTTGCTTGAAAAGGTGTCCAATTTCATGACATGCAGTAAAAACAAAGTTTTTCATGAACATACTGTATAATATTTCTGATTCTGACACTCAGCAGCTCAGCCCAATTTTTCTTGTCAGATTCTGGCTCGGTCTCAAAACTGACTATAGTCTTCAGGAGATACAGCTGACATCACAGTGACTTGTATTCCTCAGTGATCTATTCTCTAGCCGATCTTCTAATTCATACCATAAACCATATCTGATGACTTATGTCCCAGTTCTGGCTCCTCCAATACACACCACTCCAGGGGTTCAACCACTAGGTTTTAGTTTAAGCTCCCTATAGACATCTCATGAGTCAAAAATGGTCAAATGAAGGGCCATTAGGAAACCAGACAAGCACATCATGCCAGACTTTATTGGATCAGCATTAAGAAAAAAAAAGTTAACTGTTATCATCTTTCAGTCGTATTAGTTGATTTTCCAGACCATAACTGGTACTTCAGAAGTTTTAGTTAAAGGAACCTTTGGCGTAGTCCATCCCATGATCCTTCTTCTTGCCCTGGGCATTTCTCTTCTTCGCAAAGTCCAACAACACTTTGTGTATGTCCACACAGACTTCTGGGATTATGTGTGTGTGTGTGTGCGTACATGTTCAGCACCCAGATTTTCACACACACATACATACATATAGCCATAAGCATTTGGCAAAGGATAAGAAAGCGGATAAAGCGATTGAGAAAAGATGGGACAGCGGAGACAAGATATCGAGAGCATTTGAAGAAGGAAAGAAAAGATAAACTCACCAGCACACGTTGTCTACAAAGTACACGGATGGATTTACATCGGAGCCTGGGAGAATATCATCTCTTTACATCAGCTACTTAGTGGTTTTATTTACTTCCAAATCACCATTGTCATTTTTTTTTTTTCGTCCAGAAAATTCCAACACAAAATGTCAAAATAAACCAGATAAAATGCAAATAAGCGTCTTTGATTTAACAAGTAGACTTTTGCCTCACGAGGTGGAAAATGCTACCAGATGTAGCATAATGTATTTAGTAACAAAATGAAATAATTATTTGAACTCCAAGTTCAAAGTGCACGTACTGTATGAAAGGGGGAAAAAAGAGATTTTTATTATTTGCAATTAAATGTAAACAATTTTAATTGACCGGTTAAAAAAGAAATCAGTGTTTTATTTTAGTCTCCTGAGATTTACAATCAAATGTAAAGACAGGCCTGACTGCCTCCGCTGGGAACAAAAAGAAATTCAATTACTTTAAACATTCAAATTTTTTGATCTCTTCTTTGCTTCCACATTAAATATTTAGTTTGGGTCACATAACTACCTGTGCACGATGTCTTCCCTAGAATTCGCCTTTATCAAGTTTGTCGGATTCAATATCATTGAGCAAATGTTCAATGTCTCAGGATGGATTCCAGCTTCAGTCATTAATACAGCAGATAGTAGATCAGTTAAAACAGCTGAACTTGTAACTGCGGAAAAGAAAACATAAATGGCCTCAGGAGTCTGCTTTAGCTCATTTGCGATTATGAAAGCATGGAAATTCAAAAACTTCAGAATAATTATTCAAATTACGAGGCCCTTTGGAACATAGTTTTGACATGCCGGAGTCCTGCGCTCTGCATGTCAGGTCAATTTGTTCACAGTCTTGTCTGTTTTTTTTTTAAACCAGAATGTTTTTATGCGTGCTTCGTTTGCTGACCCGGCAAAGATATCGGGTGCAGACAGCATGGGAAAGGAAGCAGAGAATAAATCAATATTTACAGTGGAGAAGTGCGGGGTGAGATTTAAGAAAGGTGGATTAGAATAGGCGAGTCTTTTCTAGCAACACTTTAGAGCAACTCAAGAAGTCCAGTGCAACTAATGGTAGTTGCCAGATGATCTGTGAAACAGTGTGCTCCAGGGGGCATTTTGGGTAAGGACTATTTTTGGCCAGTGTTTGCTGCTCTACAATCCCCGTCGCAACGAGCCACGTTTCCACTACGTCCTCATAAAACTTGCGTGAACTCAGTTGGAACCTGTAAAGCTTGGCAGGAATACACTAGAATCCAATGAGGATATAGAATACCAGTATTATAAAGTACTGTATAGTGCATACCAGTAGAAACATTGACCAGTTAACAGCAAACTGGCACCTCTTGAGGACTTGATATACTACACTCATGGTGCAGACAGGAAAGGTTGTATGGTGTTTTGACCAAGTCGTCTTTGGTGATATGGCTGTGTTGTTGCTACATCAATGGAGTTCTCACAACAGCCTCTTGAGGCTTGTGCTTTGACTATGGTAAGTCCATGCCATGTTGTACAAGTGATGTGAAGATTATTCATATTAGTTTCATATCTAGGTTCTTTAATTTGATGGTGGATTGGACTACGGTTTAGAAGATCGCAGGTTCAAACCCCACAACCACCAAGTTGCCACTGTTGGACCCTTGAGCCAGGCCCTTAATCCTCAACTGCTCAGATGTACTGTATAATGAGATGAAAAATGTACAGCTCTGAATAATGGTGTCTGCCAAATACTGGATCCGATTCCTCACTATCACTTCATGATGAAACATTTCATCTGATGCTATATTTGTACCAAAACTACCTGATGCAATGATAACATAGAAAGCATGTGACAAGTGTGGCACGATGTGATCAGACATACTGTAGTAGTACTGTAACTTGGTTCGGTCTCATAGGACATGATACAGTAGGAATTAGTGACGACATGATGGACACATTGAGACATAAAGGGACATCCTGTACTCTAGCTAGGAAGTAGTATGAATTTGATAAATGGACATTTCTGTTATGTTTTGACCCCATTCCCACTGCGTACAGTATATAATATTTTTAGGATGCAGTAGGAACTCAGTATTCTTCATCTGAGTGTAAAAGGGCATTAAATAGGGTGACTTTTATGACATGTGACTCCTCTCTGGAGGGCAGGAAGTAAAAAACAGTAAGCAAAAGATTACCAAATATTTCAGATGTGGTCTTTATGTTGTAAAGGGAAGCGATTTTACAGAAGATTTAAGAGATGTGCAGGTTATTGAGGCAGTAGATCTAAGAAACTAGCTTGTCCTTCTGCGCACTGGAGAAAATCCACTGGATTGGTTGCAATGCGTCACTTATTTCTGCCATTCTCCTGATATTGTGCTGTGATATACTGTACACTACCAGTCAAAAGTTTGGACACGGTTTCTATTTTCATGGTCGTTCCTGATTTGTATTTCTTTCTACATGGTAAAACAATGTTGAAGGCGACCCAAATATACAATAATCTCCTTTGAACAGTTGATATTGAGATGTATCTGCTACTTATATGAGGTGTGCTGTTTGTTAATTAGTAAGTTCTGAGGCTGGTAACTCTAAATGAACTTGCGACAAGTGTTAAGTTTTGGTCTTGCTTACCTGGTCCTTTCATCATGATGCTTGATTGCAGTTCACACAATGCAATGTAGCAAAAGCAACATCAGGAGCAAATAGCCTATAAAGGCGGTTTCACATTTAATGTATTTCACAAATTTCCACTTTTGCTGTGCTTCTTTGTATTTACTGACATGTTTTGGTACAATCTAATGTTATGTCTCCACCCTTGTCTTGCGATTGGTATTTTGTCTATGCAATCACTGTTGTGTCTTTAAATATACATAAGCCTCATCTACAACAGGCTAATTTAATACATTTGCATTTGAGTCCTGCCTTAAGGATCACCAGGTAGGGGAGTACCCCTGAACATTCATAAACACACTATTTAGGTGTAATAGTCTTAGTGGTTAGCACTGTCGCCATGCAACTTAAGGGTCGGGGTTCGATTTCCACCTCGGGGTCTGTGTGCATGGAGTTTGCATGTTCTCCCTTGGTGCTTGGTGGGTTCCCTCCGGGTACTCCGGTTTCCTCCGACAGTCCAAAGACCTGCAGATTAGGCGAATTGGCGTTCCCAATTCGCCCGTAATATGTGAATGCGCATGTGAACGTTGACCGGAGGTCGTACCATGGTCGTACAAATGAGAATAAATACAACGTCCACCATTGGCCTCCACGGTCAGTAGTTGAAAAAGTAGTTGAACCACAGAGGTTCCTAGATGGATCGATGGATTCATGTGTACATACTGTACAAAAACTATGAAATAATACTGTATGTGTTCAGTGTCTTTTATTTAATATTGCATCTTCTTGAACTCCTCTGTATGAATTCATTAACATACAAATAAACCTATTTCTGGAATTGATTGAGGGAAAAAAAAAAAAAAAGCTGTGTTTAACCCTAGTATCTTCCTCAATTATTCTTTAAAAGCCCATTAGCTCTCAACTGGCTGTGACAGTGTAATACTTATTACAGAAGAGAAAATGACCTATTTATGCAAATTATCTAATTACTGTATTGTTCTGAAATTAAAGATGAAGCTGTTTTCGGCTGCCTTAAAGCGTTTGTTCACCACGTCTGCGCTTCATTCTTTCTTTACCCACTTAACAGGAACGCATTTTTGGTCACAATACATTCTGCTAAAAGTAAAGAAAACACTATGATTGCTACACATGCTGTAGGAGCGATCCGAGCAATACTCAGGTGTACGTTTTCTATATGTCTTCCTCAGGAGAGGATAGGTTTGAGAATCCCTTGAGCTGGCAAATGGTGGGGAAGAATCTGCTTGCCATGTCGATACAGGGTGTAGTCATGTTCGCCTTCACCCTCGTCATCCAGTACAAGTTCTTCTGTAAACCCAGGTGAGTTCTGGACCACAAGATATATAAAAAAAAAAATAGTTCTCAGTTTGCAGGTTTCATCAACACAAATGTTATGTTACTTTATCTTATGGACTGGAACGGAGCAGGTTAGTCAACAGGTTGCCTAGATCGGCAGGAGAAGAGGATGAAGACGTGGCCCGAGAGCGTGATCGAGTACAGAGAGGCAGAGCCCAAAATGATCTAGTCAGGATTTGTGACCTTTCCAAGGTAGGTTTTTTTCCCCTTAGGCATGCTTTCTGCTTCTATTTATTTGGTTGTTGCTTTTATCCAGTTTGCTTTTATGCAGATGAGGGGTAACGGCCCTGCTAAGTGGCACCAGGATTCAAACTCGCAAACCATTGCCTCATGTTTCTTTCTTTTTAGTTGTGCTTTATCTCAGAACAAAAGGCTATAACAGTGACAAGATGTAGCGGCTTCAAGTATTCGAGAGAAAACATTGGCTAATCTTTATCCTCCAAAAATGTGAGACCTTCAAAAAAAAAAAAAAAAAAAAGATATGTTGCAAGATTCTACACATAGCCTTTAATGGTGCCCTTAGAGGGCAAACCAAATAACCCTTGGTAGATAATAGCTTATTTTCTGAGCTATGTATTTTAAGGTCAAGCCTGGCTTTTTAGCCAATTCAAAGACCTGAGGTTTATGACCTTGCAGAGGCACCGAGTTTGAAAATGTTAGTTAAAATTTGGTATTAATATGTCAAAATTGCAGTCTACATTTTCTATTACTTTCACACCTTGGAAAATAGTGCTCTTCCCGCTGTCGTTAAAAATACAGCTTTGGGGTGAGGTGCCACTCAGGTGAAGCTTGTTGTTTCATAGACACTGAATCAGGAGGTAGGACCGACGGAGCCGAGTCTAATTTGCAGTAAAAGTCTATTAGCCTGAAAGTACTGTACGCCAGCACCTCTCGAGGCAAATCTCAAGTGCTCTGCTTCCCAGTACTGGTTTGAGTATTTGCTTAAGAAGCAGGTTTCTGCTGGTTTAATGTTGGTTGGTGGGCTACTGCTCTGTAATCAGCCCATCGTGCTGAGAGCAGAACAAGATTAGCTTCAGCTACCAGCCTGGGGCTTCATCTTCCTAACAGCTGCATCTTCTCAGCATTGCACATCTAGTGTGTGTGTGTGTGTGTGTGTGTGTGTGTGTGTGTGTGTGTGTGTGTGTGTGTGTGTGTGTGTGTGTGTGTGTGCACCCGGCTGTAACTGCCCTGATAAGATGAAGAGTACAGGACCAAGGACATTGCATCTTACAAACTGCACACACTCACTTTGATCATTAACAGGAACAGATGAGCAGATGTCACACACACGTAGAGCATCTGTAGTAAGAAGTGCCATCACGTACATCTCCTACAGACTTGTCTCCGGTCTCTGACAGTTGCCATGACGGCAGCTAGCCTTTAACTATGGAATACATTTTGTGGAATGAGCTCATACTATGCATTGATGTTAACTTGGGAAATATCCCAGAAATTGACTTTAAATTTCAGAAAAAAAAAGAAAAAAAAACATAGGACTTTCTAAGGAGATACTTTAGAGTTGTTTATACAATTTATTTTTAAAAGAAAAAAAACTTTTTGTACATTGTTTGCATTGTGCATTGTAAGTTTTAGAGATATGAAGGTAATGCGCATAAATGAGATCAACATGAAGCTTTTCTTCTCTTGCTTTGGGTTGAATGTATCCTAAAAGATCGTACAGTATGCAAAAAAAAAATTTTTATAATATCAAATTAAGGAAATAATAAAAAAATAAAAAAAACATAAAGTGTCCCAGTAAGGTAATTAAGGTAACTAGAACAGCTTCAACGCATACTTTGAACATACTTGAACTTTGTATCTAGCACAAAAGTTATGACCTCATATAATGTTTTGTTGATGATGACGGTGATGGTTTTATATATTTTGATGGATTAATATGCACACTATACTGTATACACTATAGATTGTGTAATAAACTGCTTACAACGTACAGTAGATACAAAGTGCTTCCCAAGTATCAACAGTACAATTTTAAGATTAGGAAATGAAACATAAACATAATTAAAATAATAGCCACTACTAAAGGAAATGCAATTAGTGATTGACACATGTGCAGCCTTCTTATTATCAGACTGCATGTGTAATCAGATTTCAAATCCCTCTCTCTCTCTCTCTCTCTCTAGGTGTACTCGGGTAAGAAGGTCCCAGCAGTGGACAGGATAACTGTGGGTGTCCCGGCTGCTGAGGTCAGTCAAAATCTCCAGCAGGGCTAATGAATCCACTATCAGCGTGTGTGTCAGTTGCAATAATATCCACTGGAAGCTATATCGATGTGTACTTGTTTGTGTCCGTGATAGTGTTTCGGCCTGCTGGGAATAAACGGGGCAGGAAAAACCACAACTTTTAAAATGCTGACTGGAGACATCCGCCCCTCGAGTGGAGAAGCCTTCCTGAGCGGATACAGGTGAACACGCTCGGAGACACATGAACACTTGGGGCATCTCGAATTCCGACCTTTAGAATCATTACAGCAACACTAAAACAGACTTTTAGAACCTTAGCTCTAACAGCACTAACCCTAGACCTGAACCTAACCATAATTTGGCAATGATAAACACAACCAGTAAATGATAGAAATACAGTGAAACATGCACTTCTTCTATCGAACTTGTATAGAATTGATTAACACAACCAGGAGCATGTGATGGCTTCAAAGGCGTTTGTCCGCGGCGCTGTCCGCTCTGTGGTTCTCCCGGTTTTTAATATGATCTCACAACAAACCGAGCTACTCGCTCTCTCAGAAAAAGCCGTGCTGAAAAATCTGAAACTTTTAACCACTGATGAAAAACTGAAAATGTTTCTCTTTTCATGTGCATCATCTCAATCACAAGCGACGGTCTAGCAATTTAAAGCCTGGCTAGTCCTAAAAGTGAAAACTGCATTTAAAGATTGAATTCTGACTGCAGCGCAGGAGCATCACAGACATTCTGGCAGCCAGTATCAGATTGCAAACTGAATTGATTAGACCAGTGAAGGCCATTTCGTATCCAGCAACGTGATCAAAGCCCGACATTCACTGTGAGTGGAAATCACACGTAGCTAGCAAGGATTTTCATCCTCATTAGTCAGACTGCTTACCCAACACGCCAACACGAGCTGTGAGAAGATGGCTAAGGCAAGATTAAAACATAAATAACAACATTTCAATATCTTACACGTACATTTAAATATATATATATATATATATATTATTATTTTTTTTATTTTTTTTAGAAGATTTTTTTTTTAAGTTGAATTTTCAAAATATGTTATCGACATGAAACTAAATTTTCAAAATATGTTATCGACATGAAACTAAATTTTCAAAATATGTTATCGACATGAAACAAATTTTGACCAATGCACCAGTGGCCAACATTAGAATCGGAAGTGTGTGTCTGTGTGTACAAAGAATACAAGGGACATTCAAGTCAAACCAGGGCAGGTCTAAACCATTTTTTTTGTTTTTTCGCACACTGCACTTTATGGACATTTGCTCACACCCAAGACATTTATGGACAATTTATGGACATTATACATTTACACATGTATGTACATTTGCACTCACTCTGGACATTTCTATTTCATTTTTGCACACTGCACATTTATAGTCATTACATCTTCACATTCACTACCGGGACATTTCTATTTAAATTCTATGACCAAAGCTTTAATCACAACAGTTTCTATATTTTCCATATTTGCACAGCCATATTGTCTATATTTTGTATTTTGCTAAGTTTATATTATATTTTATATTTTGGTCTTATCTTTTTGTTTCTTTCTTTCTTTTTTGGCTAAGTTTTTCTAGATTTTATTTTATTTATTTACTATTCCATAATATATTTCTTATTGCTATTTATTTCTCTATATAATCCCCTGCTACACTGATGCGCTTATGCCAGCATTTCACTAGTGCTTGGATACCACCAAGGTAGAAACTTTTCTCAGTATGCCAGAGCCATAATTGGACTGCCTGCCTTATGTCTGAAAAGCTGGCGTCCCAGGAATTCCTTTTCCTACTTTTACCAAGACATCTTTATGCCTTATTTCATAAGAAATTTCATCACAAGTTCCAACTTAGCCCTCTTTCAGATAGAAAGACTGTGTATATGGAAGTGGACAATAATTTTCCTTAATTTAAAAACGTTAATTCTTGATTCATAACACATAAGTGAAATATTTCAAGCTTTTAAAAATATATATATTTTCAGTGATCAAAGCTTCAGAGCTTACAGCTCTTGAAAATCAAACACCCAGTATCCCATTATTTAAGACCAGGGTGCTTTGATAGCAGCTTTTAACTTGTCTGTATTGTTGGGTCTGGTGTTTCTCATCTTTCACTTGACTCTACGGGCCTCAGGTGAGATGAGTTGGCTTGGATGGGTCAATCATGCACAGTAATATCACGTTCAGCAAATCAGTTTGTGGTAGTTATGGCACTGTGGGCAGGTGCTGTACTGTTGTAGTGCTGGAAAAGGACATTGGGATCTTCATAATGCTTGTCAGCAGACAGAAGCATGAAATGGTAGATAGCTTCATTGACTTTGGACTTGATACAACACAGTGGACCAACACCAGCAGACTAGAGCTGTAATCGGGCCTTAAAAGTTAGGCCCGACAGGGCCCGAGCTCGACAGATTTCGGCCCGAGCCCGACAAGTACATTTTGATTGACAGCCTTTTAAAAGCCCGAACCCGTTTACAGCCCAACATTATTCAAATGTGCGCAAGCGCACAGCTCTTTTGCCTTTGGTCAAGAATGAGTAATTTATACATGTTTTAACATAATTTATTTATGACTAACATATAGGCTACAGGCAACTTGGAAGTTGGAACAAAAAATAAAAAACCTCCTCCATTTTCGTATTTCTCTCATGCTAATCAAAACGCATCACATGACTGCTCATTTACCGCGCAAGCACGAGCACGAGTGTAAAATTATATTAATTAAGCCTGAACCCGACCGAACCCGTCGGGTCCTGTCGGGTTCGGGCAAAGATCTTCAGCTCTACAGCAGACTGTGGAAGTGGACTTCAAGCAACTTGGATTCTGTGCCTCTACTCTCTTCCTCTTCCTCCAGATTCTAGGACCTTGATTTCCAAATTAAATGCAAACTTTTTTTTGAAACCACTAAACAACAGTCAAGTCTTTAGCAAAGGGAAGACACTTTTGACATTGTCTCTGGTTCAGGAGTGGCTTGATGCAACTGTTTGTAGTCAGTGTCCTGAAGACGTCTGTACAGTCCGTGGTGGCTCTTAATGCGCGGACTTTAGCCTCATTTCACTCCTTGTGAAGCTTTCCTCAAGTTCTTGAATATGCTTTGCTTGGCAATGATCTTAAGGCTGTGTACTGTACTGTACATAATAATTCAGAAATGATAAACATATATGACGAAAAATCTAACTAAAGATAAGACTTTTGAACAGTACTATACACACACACACACACACACACACACACACAGCTTTGGTCAACTGAATACACCGTGCTCATTTCTGTTCGATAACTGTTTCATATGAGGTTATTATTAAACATTACAATACATTTTCCAATAATAATTCAGTTATGTGTCTGGGTTTGGATAGGGATTGTTTGGGGCTGATTTTTTTTCCCTTTTCTATTCCACACAGACTCTGCAACTCTGCCAGAATAAATAAGCAAGAAACGGCAGTAGTGGCAGTAAAAGAGACACAAATGGGACAGAGAGAAAAGATGGTTGTAGTGTCGGCTTATTTTACAAAGGATAAGGGGGGGAAAAAAGGATAAGAAACATAAAAGAAGGTATTTGTTTGAGGTTCACCTTAAATGTGTTCATGCTGCTGCTTCCAAGCAAACAAGCTAACGAGGGAAGTGGAATCGGATCTGCGAGAAATCTGCAGGTGAATTAGAGAAAGAAAGAGGATAGGGGTGTATGAACAAAAACAGAGAAGTGAATTAGATGGATGGATGGATGGATGGATGGATGGATGGATGGATGGATGGACAAAAAGTAAAAAAAAAAAAAAACATTGGAAAGAGCAGATAAATGAATCAATGCAACAATGAATGAGAGGGTCTCTATCTATTTCCCTCTCCATCTTCTCCTACTCCCCCCCTACCTGCTCTCTCTCTCTCTCTCTCTCTCTCTCTCTGTCTATCTGCAGCATCCGTTCAGAGATGAGCCAGGTCCATCAGAACATGGGTTACTGTCCTCAGTTTGATGCCATTGATGACCTCCTAACAGGACGAGAGCATCTGGAGTTCTACGCACGCCTCAGGGGGGTGCCAGAGAGGGAGGTCACCAAGGTAACCACACTCACATGCTCACACACACACACGCTTACTTGAAGTGTCCACCATTTCAGTGGACAAAGGTGTGAGCACTCATCTTTAATGCATAAACCCATGGAAAAGGATGCTGCTGAATATTTCAAAGCAAAATGCGTGTGAGCGCGAGTGTGTGGTGTGTGTGAGAGAGAAAGAGAGAGAGAGAGAGAGAGAGAGAGAGAGTGGCAGCCTTTGATCCTGCGGCCAGTCTTGCCTGGGCATAATGCCTGCTGGCACGTATACACACACTACCATTCTTGCTTTTATTCAGTAGGGGGCTTTTATATGCATAGCTCTTCTGTTTGACCTCTTTGTCCCTTCCGATGACTCAGGCCTTTGCTGCCCTGTGGTAGAACATGTACTGTACACACACATGCACACACACACACACACACACACACACACACACACACACACACACACACACACACACACAAAGCTTAATATAAGGTCTTTTTACAAGCACTGGGTACAGTATGTACTGGATAGTATGTGATAACCTTAAATATTACTATTTAGGGAGTATACAGTATCAAACCAGTAAGTGAATACTAAAACACTATTAAACACACGGGTTTTGTGTATGTAGTATAGTCTAAGCAAATTTCTGTTCCTATTACAAATGTGATAAATTATCTAACGTTTATGAATTTAAAAAAGCAATTGGAAAAAAAGGTCTTTGTTTATTTAAGCATGATAAAATTCATGATGAAATTCAAATATTATTTGTCACATACACAGTCATACATGGGACCATGCAGTAGATTACTTAAACAGCATTTTACATTTTACCGTGACCTTAAAAATGTAAAAAATAATTAGAAAAAAGAAGTAAATAGTGGAATAAAATAAGAATAAGTTTAGCTATAGAAGCTGTAGAAAATAGAACAAACTATTAAAATATTTCAAAAAATATATAAGAAATATAAAAAAAAACATACAGTATATACAATGTAGAAAAATGATGTTCAGATGGACCCATTTATTCCATTAATAATCTGAATAATCGTCCAATAGGAATAAAAATGCATCAGGTAAAGTCATCACCTGGAGCATTCACACCTGATCCGGCCTGATTGGAATGAATTTTGGCTCAGATTAAGAGCGTGGAGGTGCCATGAACCTTTGATAATCTGCTCAACAAATAAATATCAGCCAGGTTTCAAATTGATAAATGAACCACTTGATCTGTCCACTGTGTCATACTCACCAATCACACATACACACAATGGAGTGTTAGAAAGTTTTTATAAATTTATTTTACTTTAAAAAAAAAAAGAGGTCCTGCGATGAATGTACCACGTATCACGTACCCCCGTTACATCAAAGGCTGCAAGCCGTTTATCATGTTCTGGTGAAACAAAGAGAGGATGTTGTGTAGATATCTGAAGACAGATGAAACACAGGAGGTATTGCCATATAAGGAATGAGGAGAGCTTAAGGGAAAAAAGAGGGGGTGTTTTATAGACATCTGGCAGTGAACAAAGGAAGAGTAAGAGAGCATGCTAAAGTTAATAGAGTTAACAGAAAATGCCAGAAAACACTTACACATGTGAACACCTAATCCAGATTTCTCTCTCGCCGTTCCTGATTGGTTGGTTAACTCTGTGAGAACAACTCTATACAGTAAGTGTGTTGAAAAAAAGGAGCTTAAAAAAGGATTTATATATTTATTCTCATTATTATCGAGGACGACATCATATTAAAAGACACAGTGATTAAAATTTAAATTTAATCAAGTAATCCTGAGAATTATATAGGATAGTAATAAAAATGAAAAAAAAAAAATGCATACATCTCCATACATCTTTAATCAATTTTTATTATTAATCAATAATTTATTTACAAATTCTACACGTTTCAGCAACAGTTTTTGTTTCAATAAATATTCAGTATTTAATGTCCGTAGTGTGACATTTCCACAGCGACAGGTATCCGAAGTTTATATTATGTTACCATGGAAACGCAACAGAGGAAGTGACATTTGCGCTGGTGACTTGGCAGAGTGTTCCGAATGGTGGAATTTTGTCGAGGGAAGTTCCCTGCAAAGGGAGCAGGGAGCACCCTGTGAAGTACACTTCGGAATGGAATGCAGCCCATGTCACAAGTCTTTACTTTAGACTTTATTCCACTTGTTCTTTGGCGGAGAAAGGGGCACTGATTGGGTCGCCATTTCATACATAATAAAGCATCTAACCAATTAAGCATCCAGAGTGGCTTACATTTTATATCTCATTATACATCTGAGGATTAAGGGCCTTACTCAAGGGCCCAACAGGTACAATTTGGAGGTTGTGGGATTTGAACCTGGGACCTTCCGAACTGTAGTCCAATGCCCTAACCACTGAGCTACTCCTTACCTAATCATAGATAAGACTGAATGCCTTTAACCAATCATTTGTAACTAATTATTTGTCAGAAAACATGGGAATCCTAACCTAACCTCAAAGTTGGATAAAATGCGTGTCGGTTTTTCTGTCATAAAAACATTACACTCTAATTGACTGCTTATCAGAACAGCATTCAAGATGGAATCTAATTGGAATGATTACAGTCAGACTGGAGAAATACAAGGGTCCTACAAAGTGGTGTAGTTTGTTATAGAGGACCATTACTAATCTAAGTTTATTGATTTTCCAATAGCATCACATGCCAATTGTTTTATTCCTATTGTACCACAGCAATTTTCCAAAGACATTACTATTTTAATGAAGATGTCATACTTTTTAAAGTTCCATATATTGTGTAGCTATAGAAAATTTATTAGAACCTTTTGGACCAATCAAAATTGGGGATTTTATAACGCTTTGGTATAACATCCCAATTGAACATGAACATGAACTCATTCCATCAATATATACCTATATATTAAAAAAATAACGTTTTACTCTTTTTTTCAGGTAGCAGAGTGGGGGATACAGAAACTAGGTCTGGTGAAATACTCGAACAAATCCGCAGGTACCTACAGCGGAGGAAACAAACGCAAGCTGTCCACTGCCATGGCTCTGATTGGCTGCCCTCCTGTTGTCTTTCTGGTAAGACACATTCCCCAGTATCTGCTTTTTTAATGTACTATATACTGTATACGCACTGTAGCAATAAGTAACGGCCAGCCTGAGTGAATCCTGCATCAAACACAGTCCAAGATTACGGACACACATACTGTATGTACTGGATGGAGACTTGAGGCGAAGGATGAAATGTAAAACCAGTGGTCTGGGTCATTGGTAATAACATTTCAAATTTAGTCTAGTATTGAAATTTTAAAGCACACAGCGCTTTGTTTGCATGGATTAAAATCTCATTCGGACCTGCGGGCCAAGAAAATCGGAGTGCGAAATCGTCCAAATGACCCCCCGCCGGTCTTTCTCGCGAAATGTAATTAAAGATAAGCTCAAAGTTGGGATCGTGTTTGCAGCGGCTCTCGGCTGCGTTTCATAAAAGATTATTTCTGGACGAATATGAGCTGAAAGTGGTCAAGTTAAAACATGCTTAGCGAGCACTTCATCCCAGAACAGTGTCCTTTTGTTGCTTGCAATATAGTATACAATAGGGTTCGATTTATCATATCTGCTACAGTAGTTGCAAAGCTTAAAAGATTAAGGTTTTTTTTAGACAGACAGATTACGTACATTACTAGTTGACAATTTCCTTACTGTGACCCAGAATTTCTGTGGTGGAACAAAAACATACTGTACAATGGTATTGCACATTCAGAACGAGATTATATTGCACATTTAGAATGAAAAACTGATTTATTATTATTATTATTATTATTATTATTATTATTATTATTATTATTATTAAAATCATAAAGAATCTGTAAGCCATAAAAACACATTAGTAATTCAGTCAACAGAATTTTAGACAATTAATTTAATATATTTAAATGACTTAAATGGGTGTTTCACGTCCATGGTCATGGGTTTGAGTCCCGCCTTGGCTCTGTGTGCCTGGAGTTTTTCTTCCTGTTCTTGGTGGGTTTCCGCCTACAGTCCAAAGTGAATTAGCATTTCCAAATCGCACTTTGTTTGTGTTTGCCCTGCAATGGATTGGCACCCTGACTAAGGTGTAGCCCTTTTGCCTTTTGCTCTAAGTCTACTGGAATAGACTTCAGACCCTTGCGACCCTGTATACAGGATAAGCAAGATAGAAGATTTTTTTTTTTTTTTTAATTGTTGTGGTTTTTAGTTATACCAAGAAACCAGGATATGGCAAATTATATCGAAGATATTTAGAAAAAAATATTCTTACCTTCAATGAACATGAAATGTACTCCAAATTATAGAATGACCCAAATATTAAAACTTTAAAACACATCACAATGTGTTCAGTTCAGACTGGTTAGAATTTGTCCTTTTTATTTTTTCCACTATCCATGCAAAAACTTGGATAGTACTTTCAGTTTTGCCCTTTTTGACTTTTGGCTCTGACATTGTCTCCTGCTTCCAAATACCTGCAGGGAACCTGTGTGTGTGTCCCAAAAATCCATGTCAGGTCCCTGCAAACCTTCAGCCTTCAGTGAAATGTGTTACTGTATATTCTGTTATTTTATGGTCTGAACTAAAATCGCAACTAGGCCACACACATTTTTTGTGGCATGCATTTCATTTAGAGAATTTCCTGAGTCTTCACAAAAACCGACAGTTACTGTACTGTACTACGTGTCCTGCTAAACCACTTTATACCGGTATCTGTGTGCAGGACGAGCCGACCACAGGCATGGATCCTAAAGCTCGCCGTTTCCTTTGGGACTGTATCCTCAGTGTGATCAAGGAAGGTCGTTCAGTCATCCTTACTTCACACAGGTGCTTCTTGTTACACACACACCCACATGCACGTACACACAGATTAACACACACACACACAAACACCTCGCACAGGTGTCCCTCATTATGATCTGTCTACATGTGATAAAACATTAGTCCTCAGTACTTAATTGTAGGTAAGCTTTCCCTAGTGTACTCTGTCTTTGTTGATTGCTGTGTGTGTGTGTGTGTGTGTGTGTGTGTGTGTGTGTGTGTGTGTGTGTGTTTGTGTGTGTGTGTGTGTGTGTGTGT
>JAQQZT010000013.1:10940285-10958231 GCA_030068275.1 Clarias platycephalus | reverse complement strand
TGTGTGTGTGTGTGTGTGTGTGTGTGTGTGTGTGTGTGTGTGTGTGTGTGTGTGTGTGTGTGTGTGTGTGTCACTGTTTACATGTTTATACCTCCTGGGGTCATATCTTGTGCTTGAGCCCATATGTCCAACATAAAAGGTGAAATCTGTACAGCGTTAAATGTCACACACAGTGTAGGAGGTCGCTACATGCTCTCTCTCTCTCTCTCGCTCTCTCGCTCTCTTTCACTTGTGCAGTTGTGACAAGCGTCTGGTATAGTTTATTTTCTTTCTCATTCGCGTCTTATTGACTCCTTCTTTTCTCTCCCCCTCTCAGCCTTTTTTTTTCCTTTCCCCGGGACGTCGTAATTAATGATTCAGGAGGCGTGGGTGTGCCTAATGAGTGAAGGAGTGATTAGGTCTCTCTCTTTCCTTCTCTTTCCTCACTTGTGTTTCTCCCTCGTGCTGTTTGGCGCAGCATCACGCCGGGACTGAAGCTACAGTACAGTACATCCCTAGATTGCTGTCTCTTCATCCCTCCACTTTTCCACCTGTGTGTGTGTGTGTGTGTGTTTCTAGCCTGGCCTCGTTTTTTGAGTGTTTGTTGGCGAATTAAAGGGGATAACATGCCTCTGATTGGGTTATGGACGAGAACACGTCGGAGGAGGTAGGCGAATTTGTTGCGTGATATTTCTCATTACCTGTTTTTTTTTTTTTTTTTGGTGCGTTTCTTCGTGAGCAATAATGTGTGTCTGACAACAGAGGCTGCTGGAACATTCCATCACCTTACCACCTAGCAGCGACACACGCTCCCTCCTCCCTTTATTACATCACCTTATCTTTTCCCTCTCTCTCTCTCTGGTTACTTCATCTCTTCCTTTACTTTTGCTGCCACCTTTAGGACAACAGCTGCTTTAGTCACTACACACCATGGAAAAAACAAACATAAACAGGTGCGCATTGAGTACTATCATTAGACCCTCTGGTAATGGGGTTCTGGCAAAGACGTTAAGGTTAACTAAAGAATACGAATACAAATTCCCTACTAGCTACAGCTACCAACCGACCTAAGTGTATTAAGTGCTTCATATTACTGTATAAGGCAGCTAGCGCCAGCTGTAATATACTGTACATGCCATATACTGTAGACATGTCTTCCTTTTTTTTATACTTGTTTCTAGAGTGACAACTCATTTACAAGTTGTATATTACAAAAAAAAAGGATGCAGAATAAATATTAATATAATGACGATTTCTGATCGCAGTATTTTCTGGTATTTAAGAAAATATTTCATGTTGTTAGGTGTCAACACTTTCAAAATTTTGCATCATTGGAGAGACGTTCTGGTCTCTCGTTAGTTGTGTTTTTCAGTTAATTAGTTAAGTTTCCAAAGCGAAGAACAGAGACTGAATTTGTCTGTGAACGAACATACACTTGTACAAAGATATTTGGCCAAACCTGCAATGAAATTGTATCCAAATACATATACTTCAATATAGACTTGGTCCTCTTTTGCAGCTACTGTATAACACCTTCCACTCTTCTAGGAAGACTGTCCTAAAGATCTAGGAGTGTTTTGTGGGAATTTGTGCCTATTCATTCCGTAGAACATTTATGAGGTCAGGTACTAAAGTTGGACAAGAAGGCCTGGCTCGCAATCTGTGTTCCAGTTCATCCCAAAAGTGCTCGATGGAGTTGAGGTCAAGGAACTCAGCAACCAAACCGAACTCATAAAACCATGTCCTTATAGTCCACTGGGGTACAGTCATATTGGAATCGAAAAGGACCTTCCCCAAACTGTTGCCATAAAGTTGGAAGCATAGCATTGTCCAAGATTGTCTAAGGTACGCTGATCATTAAAGAGTAATCTTCACTGGGGATAAGGGACCTGATTTAAACACCTAAATGTTGTTGTTGTTGTTGGTCTTTCGGCTCCTCCCAGCAAGGGATCACCACAGCGGACCATCCAGTCCGCACAAGCTTGGCACAGGTTTTATGCTGGATACTCTTCCTAACGCAACCCCCACTGCATCCAGTGGCTAGGGTTTGAACACTGGCTGGGAATTGAACTGGGGCCTTCCGCATGGCAGGCGAAACACCAACCACTGAGCCACCAGTGCTCATGTTGGAGCATCTGAATAATTATAATTAAACAGAATTGGCCAAATACTTTTGTCTATATGGTGTATCTCATTAGGTGAACCATAAGTTATCAGAATAATTGGTTAAAATCTGAAAAATAACTCATCATTATCATTACTATCCGACCCGACTTGGCTTGGTTGGAATGAATTTACAGTAATTTTGTTGGTGCGAACCTTTGATAATGTCTAATCTTCAATAGTTCAATATCAGCCATGTAAACACTTGATCTGATCTTAGAATGGAGATGCTCATCTCATCACATCAGCATCCGTGTAAACAGTTATGATAAAATCTTTAATCGTAATGATTTCAATCAGACTGAAGAAATTTTGATCATGTTAACGTAGCTGATGGCATTAAACAAACTATAACTAAAACTATAAATGGTTACAAATTTGTTGTTTACAAAATTGTTCAATCAGAGATTGTAACTGTTGCTGAGTCATTATGGAGTAAAAGGAATAAAAAACATCAGGATATGCTGTTATAGAACGATAATGGCTGTTTGGATGCATCCTACAGTACCAGCTTGCAGTGGATAAATTTTCTATAACAGCATGGACTTTAGTTGTGCTTTATTTTTATTTCCATAATGTCCCATTGGGTTTTATTCCAGACCTGTCTAGTTATACAGTATGTAATGTTTTCTTTCAGTAATTAAGGGTTCATCGCCTTCTAAAATCTTGACATCTCAAAGCTACTTGGAGGCTTTTCTGATATGATGGATCATCACTGAAGCATGCTCTGATCCTGGCTTCCTAACAAGCCGGAAGGAAAGAATTTCCCCTGCGTTGTACATGTATACATGTTAATAAATGCTGTCTTAGAATATATTATCCTTTCTTTAAAAGAACAAGCCAAAAGTAAAAGAAATAAAGAAAATGTAATCTTGTTCGAAAAAACTACAGTAACACATAGTTTTAGGGGTTAGGGTTGACGACATTTAATTAGTAGGAAAGTGAAGACTGTAGTGTACACCGATCAGCCAAAACATTATACTCAGCATCTGGATAACATTAAAATCTTAAAACATTATCCACATTATTGTGTCAGTTCCACTTGTGCCACCAAAACAGCTCTAAGCCCTCAAGGCATGACTTCACAATGGTGTGTTTGATGGTATGTTTTTAGAGGCTGGTACCAGGACATGCGCTTTAAGTTGCGGGGCCTCCATGGATCAGATTTGTTTATCCAATGCTTTCCATGGATGCTTGATTGGATTAAGATCTGGGGAATTTGGAGCCCAGATCAATACCCTTGGATTCTTTGATACCTAGACCATATGCAACAGGCTGGAATGCAATGGAATATTTTCCAGTTGCCCCAGAAATGGAATTCTTGATTTAAGAAAGCATTCTGATATTCACCCAGACATCATTATTGTACTTTAAAGTAAAGCTTAAAAATTTTCAAGCTTTTGCCTTGCCGTGGCTTTGAGGTTTACACTGTTGCCTCGCACCTCCAGGGTCGTGGGTTCAAATCTCACTTCTGGACTGTGTGAGTGGAGTTTGCATGCTTTCCCCATGCCTGGTGGATTTCCTTTGGGTACTTGCAGTGTAGACTGATTGACTTTTACAAATTATCCATAGTGCGTGATTGGCTGTTTGTGTGCTTGTGGTCTGCAATGAGTTGGCACGCCATTGGAGTGTCACCTTTTCTTTTGCCCTGAGTTCCCTGGGATACACTTGGGGTGCCACGGATAAGTGGTATGGAGAATGGATAGATGAAAATTTGGCTTTAATAGTTTCTTTCTTTATTTACAGTATTTGGCGAAGGCTCTAGATTTAAAGGATCCGTGTTCAAGCCCTGCTGTCGGTGGGTTGCCACACCCCATACTACCCCACGGTCCCAAGCCAGGCGGGTTGTGTCAGGAAGGGCATCTGGCGTTAAAAGCCTGTGCCAAGTTGTGTGTGGATCGGATGGTCCGCTGTGGCGAACCCTCGATGGGTGCAGCCGAAATAAAAAATATAATTTCTTTAATTATTTGGAGCTTCTTTTTATTAGTTATTAGGGTAGACAACTTTCATCTCATATTTTAGTTTTAGTGTACTCTGACATCGAGAATGACCAGAGCAATGGTATTGATGGTTTGGTGTGTACGGAGGATGTGTGAGAAGATATTACTGATCCTTTTGGGGAAATATTAATTTCAGTAAGCATGATCCACTCCTAGATCAAAGGAGTTAAAATTCATCAGTAATCCTCGGCAAATATTTATAAAGCATAATTATATTGGTATGAGCTCTTTGGGGAGTGGTGGTGGTGGTGGTGGTGGGGGGGGTATTGTTTTGTGATCTGTTCAATCTCGAGTTAAACTAGATGAGTGGGAGGTCTGCACCCGGGATGATATACAGGGCTTTGAGCTCTCTTTGGATCTGAATAGTTTAGAACAGTTTGACGTTCTAAGCTGTTTGGTTTGTGATTAGACTTAATCTGCATTTATTGAAGGAAAGTGAAAGGAAGTGAAGTGCAACTTTGTGGCCCATGGAGAGATTTCATAAAACCCGGCTTTGCAAATATCTCAGTTTATCTGCATAAACTTTAATTTCCTGTTTTTGGAATTTCTTATGCGTTTGTAGTTTCTTTATCTTCCTCTATAGTCTTGCGCACACACACACACACACACTTTTCATGTTTGGAAAAGACTCATGACTCATCTTAATCAATCACTCTATAAATATAAAGATTTTTATGGCTCCGCCTCCATCATCCCCTAAGTAAACACAAATACAGAGGCGTCCCGTAAAAATCTCCCCATAAGCCTGTCCTTCAAAAAATCAAATCTCTCTTTTACCACCCTCTCGTCACTTGTCGCAGACATTAGAGCTGCTTGCTGTCTGTTTTTCAGGACATAAAGCTACAACGCACCTTAATGCAGTGCACTAACGCTGAGTACACAGGAAGCGTTTTATTAGATCGTCTAAAGTTTTTGGACGTGCCTACGAGACAGTCACTTTGGGGAGGCCAATAAATCAGAAGTGAATTTGATGTGAGGAAAGGCATACATAGCAGTGCTCACATCACTGTGCCTGTAAAATGCACATGCTCTATGATTGGCCTGATAGATTATAGTGTTTAGTCGTGCCCTAAAAGCTCGGAAGTTGCTTTTCAGAGTGTGTAGCATGTGACCTTCTACCATCCTGTACGAGCTGTGAGAGAAGGCTGTTTACGAGAGTATTGAGAGAGCAGCACTGTAGGTTAAGCCTACCTCCATCGTCTTGTTTTATTAAATAAATCAAAGATTCGTTTAGATTTAAAAACGTCCTAATGGCGTTTTATGAAAAAAATTCAGAGCGTGTCTCTGACTGAGTGCAATCTCTTTTTCTGCATCTGTGCTTGAATTATTATCGATATTTCACTGAAATATTTGCATGCAATAAAAATGCACGCAACTTGGGCCATGATCTTTATCTCGCCTCCAATGAAGTGCCAGTCAAAGGAGCGTACAGTACGTGTTCCTGCCTCTGGCGGAAACGCCAAGCTGAACCCTTACCGAGGTTCCCAGCAAGGTCTTTCCTGTTTCTGTTACTACCAGTGATGAAAGCAGGGGTTGCATCCCAAACCTTCAATTAAAGCCTTCTTGTTTCCTCAAACATACATCTTTCATCTTGTCACCCTGAAATCCATCAGCCGCCAGGTTTCGGATGTACTAATTCTTAAAATGCCCTTGCACGAATCAAAGCAGCGGAAGATAGAAGGCTTTAAGATCAAGGGTACGCCGTTTTGTTTTTTTTTCTTCCCCTAATTGGAAGTCTACTTTTTAAGTGTGGTTTATCTTAATTAAACAGGCAAAGGGATTAGATGATAGTCAATAAAAGTGCCTTGGTTTGTAAAATGGTGCATGCAATAATATTTTAATCACGGGTAATTCCATGAGCAATCATTATATAGAACTGACTAATCCATATTCATGTCCTCTCGGTGCATATTAGGGATGAGAATCATCAGGGTTCAGCCGATACGATATAATCACCATACCTACTGTACTGCCGATTCTCTTTGTATTGCGATTCTGTAAATATTATAATCCAATCATATTTTTTTTCAGATTTTCTTACAATTCTAAACAAACTTAGCGAATAATTAGTTTTTCCCATGCAGGATGTGTGAATAGTTCAGAGTGCACCTGTAGGAATATAGAGGAACTGCAACATTTTACCATCTCAAATGCAAACCTATATACAGTATACTTTATATACAAAAAAAATCTGATTTTATTGTATGGATTTCCACATACATAAAACACCTTGATTTATTTATTTTTTGTTTGTTTTATCTCTAATTCATATGTTCTCCCAGTATCCACTAGGGATTCTTTGCTTTCCTATGACTTCCCAAAAACAAACTGATTGGCTGGCTGGATACTAGAGTATAAACTAAACTCAACTAAGAGACAATGGTGATTTCCAATGAATTGGCGTTCCATCTTAGGCAGCGATTCTCAACCTTGTTCCTGGAGGACCCCTTTGCCTTGCATATTTTAGCATTTCCTCAGTTCCCCATACACCTGATCAGCTTATTAACAGCCTTTTCTGAATTAAAGAGGAGGGTAAAACAAAAAAAATGTACAAGACAAGGGATCCTCCAGAACCAAAAGCTGAAAATCACTGCTCTACAATGTGTATTTTTGTCTATTTGTATCTAGTGATAGACCCCAGATGCACAGTGATCTTACTCAAAGAGATGCATAAATGCAATTCAATTCAATAAAATGTTATTTATATAGCACTTTTAACAATGGTCATTGTCTCAAAGCAGCTTCACAAAATTAAAAGAAGATTATGGAAATGTGTAGGAGAAAGGAAAAATGTGTATAGAGCATAGTGATCTGATTGTCCCCGATGAGTAAACCAAGGGCGATGGCGACAGTGTCAAAGAAAACTCTCTGAGATGGCAATAAGAAGGAACCTTGAGAGGAACCAGACTCAACAGGGAACCCATCCTCATTTGGGTGATAACAGATAGCAGGGTTTGATCTGCAGTCATACTGTGTAGTAGACAGCTGGAAGTTCATTATAACAGATGATGTCTAAGTGCATGAACATATGACCAATAGGTCATTTCACTCAAGTTGCTTTAAAGGTTACTCCAATTTGAACAAGTCTTCGAGCAATCCAAATAGTATCTCTTAATTGTTCCCTCTGAAATACGATTTAGATCATGTATTCCGGTATGCTTGATTTTTTTTTTTTTCCATATTTAGACACACTGTTTCAGTGTCTATGGCTTTAAATAAACTTCCCCCGAACATCCCTTTGAGGAAGTGCATTTTCCTAGCCAATGAGATCATAGGTACTGGAAACATCCATGTTTGGGAGCTTATCTAAAGCCTTTCTCAAGAACTAAAGATCATTAAGTTAGCCTTAAGGGGTTAGACATTAACTGCTTGCCTAGCCTTGATTCTTAAAAGGTGGCACAAATTCACCTGCCCACCATAGTTGCCGTTTCTGGGTATTCCAGGGCAGGAGGCATCCCCTTGATACCTGTCAGTTTTAGTGAGACAGAGAATGTCCTTGAAAATTGCCTCTAGCGAAGGATGCAAGGCATGATCTTTCTTCATGTTCCACAGTAAAAGAGGCGTGGCTATCCTTACAGGATCCTTATAGATAAAATATGAATAGAATTGAATTGCAGCATGAAATCTCACTCTGCCCTTGAAAAAAAAAACATCCAGTAACCAACATCTAATTAAAAGCTTCCTCATGGCTCTTCACAGGGAAATTAAGACACACACACACACACACACACACACACACACACATACAGTACACACACACACACACAGAACGGTGTGCAATAAGTCCTGCTTCCCTGCGCATGACTTAGGAATCGTTCCTAACACATATCACAATGAGTAAATAAAACATTAGGGGATTAATTAAGCAGAAAACAGCAGGTTGTGAGAGCTCTAATGACAAACTAACAAGAGGAGCACTATTCCACGAACAGAGACACCCACACACACTCACACACACAGCGGGATCTATTGGTAAATGCAGTCAAATATTAACTGGAAGATCAGTATGAAATAATGTGTGGATCCAGGCACAGTGAGATGAGAATCGAGAGGGAAAAAAGCTTGTGTGTGTATTTTGCATAGAAAATTATGAGCCCATGGAGAGATGGATAATATTAACCATATGCTCCTGGTGCTGTCTTCACATCAGGCACAACGTGTGGTTGTGCACAGATGTTTGCCATAACTTGGCTCAATTGCTCTGATGTGTAATTATGTTATTGTATATTTACATGCGCGTGTATATTCGAAGGCTTTCTTTCTATGAGTGAAGCATCCAGTATACTCACTAATAAGTGCAGGAGATCAGTCCTTGATTGGTTTCTCAAACTTCAGAAATGATGTTTGTAGAACAATTATGGATTTGGTTTTGCTATACAACACTTAGTATTGTGTCATGTCCATTCATACATCCAGTCCAACTAGTGAGCGTGGAGTCCAGTGGTGATTGCCATTGTAGGGGTCAGGAGTAGCTCAGTGGGCTCAAGGCATTGGAATACGGTTCGGAAGGTCCCAGGTTTAAATCCCACAACCACTGAGTTGGGCTTTTAAGCAAGGCCCTCAACCCTCAAATGTATAATGAGATCCAGAGGTGGACAGTGAAGAATTACATTTACTCACGTTGCTGTAATTAAGTAGTTATTTTATTTTTTTGTACTTCTACTTTTTAATGTCGTTTTTAAAATCTGTAATCTGTAAGTATTGTACTTGGCTACATTTTAAATCATATTTGTTACTGAGTAAAAAATAAATGAATAAAAAATAAAAATAATGCACCATGGAAGGAAAAAAATTCCACCCGGAAACCACTGCACTAATTGATTGATGGGAGTGGAGACAATCAAGAATGATGGAAACTGACAAAACAGATGCCAGTGATGCAGAACCAGCTGAAAGCAAAATGCCATCAAATTCTTATGAAGAACCTCTGGCCATATATATATAAGCGACCTAAGAAAGGCAACAGCTTTATTATGCAAAAGTGTTACGTCAATTAAAAACATCTAGTTTGAGTTTTAGAACCGCTTGTCTTTTTTGATCTGCACTAGAAACCCCCATCCCACCCCTGCTGTTAAAAAAAGTAACTTGGTAACTTTTACTCTGAGTAAATTTTTAATGAGCTACTTTTTACTTTTACTTGAGTAGATTTTTATACTGGCAACTTGTACTTTAATAAAATTTAACTGAAGTAACAGTACTTTTACTTGAGTACAACATTTTATTACTCGGTCAACATTCACACACTATGGACAATTAGACCTTTGTCTTTGCACTGTGGGAGGAAACCAGAATACTGTACCTGGAGGAAACCCAACAAGCACTCAGAACCCGAGGCGGGAATTGAACCTGAACCCCGGAGGTGCAAGGCATACGGCAACGCTTTATTGCCGTAATTTCCTACAAAGTATATTTATATATGTGTATATATGTATATATGTGTTGGCATAACATTCTTTACCCAGAGTAACACACACTTCACCTGGAATACCCAACAAAGACAGGACTTCATTATTGCCTTTTTGTGTTTGCAGGTTTGGAGACGGATACACGGTGATCGTGCGTGTCAGAGGCGATCTGAGCACAGTCGAGGAGTTTGTAACTCGGACGTTTCCCGGCAGCGTGTTGAAAGAGAAACACCACAGCACGCTGCAATACCAGATGCCCCACCAAGAGGGCGCTCTCTCGCATATCTTCAGCCAGTTTTGCAAAAATCAACATGATCTAGGAGTAGAAGACTACTCAGTCTCTCAAACCACACTGGATCAGGTAACACAAACATGCATAATGAGAACGGCAGCATTCAATATTGTGTATATTAAATGTGCAACCCAGTATGAGAGAAAAAAATTAATTTTAATTTTGAATCCCATTTTGGGTTTTATATTTAAAAAAATAACTAAAGTAGCTGTCATAAACTGTGAATATGAAGCCATTTGTAATGTATTTCTTTTATTTCATTTTGAGATGATCCAACCAAGGTAAAGGTCACAGCAAGGTCAAATGTCCAAAATAGTTTTATCTCATTAGCTTCCTCCCTTCTGCAGCGATGGAAACACTTTTAACGTCTTTACTACATTGAAGCACATATTTCTTGTCTCTATACAGTACTTTACTTGCTTAAAGTTTATTATGTTATATTTTTTACTTTTACTCCACTACATCCTACAGCACATATTTGTACTTTCTGCTTCACTACATTTCTGCTTGCTGTTGCATTACATAACCACATCGGTATGTAGTATTTGAAACGGGACTGTTATGCATAATTGCATCATTTGCATTCCATGTGTGAAACGTTTAATCTTGTAACAGGTGCTTGAAACAGAAGTGGAGATTGTTGCAGGCTGCGTCTAAAACAGCACTTTGAAGCACACACACACATACACACAGAGAGAGAGAGAGAGAGAGAGAGAGAGGGAGACTCTTTTATTATGGCTAGTAATTTTGATACTATTTTGATACTTAAGTAAATTTAAAGGTGAGTACTTTTGTAGTTTTACTTAAAGATGTTACTTTTACTTTTACCTGAGTAATACCTTACTGTAAATTCACTTTTCAAGTACAGTATAGATTTTTATAATTTGTTTAACACATTTTTTTTTTTTTATACATAGAGATGTTACGTACACATTGTCTGAGATCTTTAGAAAGAGTGATTTTGTAGGATTTGTCTATATACTGTACAGTAAATCAAAGAAAGGTTGGTTAGAACTCGCTTTTTCATTTATATCTTTGTTTCATATATTAGAGGGGCAAAAACCAGTCTAAAAAAATGTCTGTCTGTATGACTGTCTGTATGTATGTCTGTATATCTGTATGTCTGTCCGGCCAATTTTATCACAGCATCACACAAAACTGGCTTATTTTCACTCCAAAACCGAGGATCATGGCTCAGCAGTAGTTTTAACCCTGGCTAATACAAAAATTAAAATAGGACAAAAAGAAGGGATATTTTTGGTACATGCACTCCGGAGACCCACCTTTATATCTACAAATGACTAAAAAGTGACCCCCTTTACTGTATGCATGTTTCTGCCCTTCAAAATGATGTTCTGATATTCAAGATGATAGCAGTGCCATTGAGGTATATTAGTCCTAAATAGCTGTGCATGTTGAATGCCACAGTGGGTAAATCAGTTTAACTGACTGTCAATGAACACTTGGTTTATCTGTAAGGCAGACTAGTACCAGTATGGGTACCCACTTTCAGTGTATGTGTGAGTGAGGGAAAGAAAAACAGAAAAAGCAAGACACACATGCAACTAAAATCCTGTGTGTGTGTTTTGTTTTTGACTTGAGAGAGGTTAATTGTCTTCTTGGTGCTCAACCAATAAACAGCACTAAGTCCACATGCTCGTTAATCTCAATGTCATAGAGACAGGCACACACATAGTTCAAAAGCAGTGATGCAGATTATCTAAATACTTTTTTTCTTTCCCAGGTGTTCGTAAATTTTGCCCGACAGCAGCACGATGCTGAAGACGGCGTCTACGAGAATACTGTAGATCTGAATGATGAAATACCAATGCAGTCTCAGAACCATACTGTACACAACCAGTAACAGCAGAGTAATGAAGTGATGCTCATTGTTAAGAAGTATAGAGAATGACCTCACACTCATTAAATAAAAAAACTAATAGATAAATATTCTTTATAGGAGCTCTCAGGAATTTAATAGAAAAAATGCTTTTTATTCTTTTTTTTTAAATGCACAAATGAATGGAAGACAATCATTTTAAGAAACGCTTCAAGCTTTAACTTTTAGGCTGTATGGTGAAATACACTGAACAGAAACATGCCAAAAAAAAGACTTGAATGACAATGTAGAGAAAGTCTCGAGCCAACCCACATTTCTTCATATCAAATATGTAATAAAATGTAATTCTTTATTTTAAATGCAAGAAATGGGGAAAACAATCATGCGACAGGCTGCCTGAAGATACAATATACAAATTGGTTGTACATGTAACCTCAGCAGCAACCTCATTTCCCCTCGCGTCACTTCCCCTCTGTTCCAACCACTGATCATCTTTCACCATCTCCACCTGTTTCACACTGCACTCACTGGCTTTTTAAATAGTTTTTTATTACACTTGAGTGATTCATATGTCACTGTGTGGCTAAACAAACAGAAAAACATACCTCTGAAACTGATCAGGTACAGGGACTAGACTGAAAATGACAGACAAAACTTGCCATAAATAAAAGCCAATAACCTCCAGGAGACCTGAAAAACTACAGTATGCCTCAAGACTACATAAAAAAAAATACAAGAAAGTCTGGATCTTTGGGACTTAAATATGAAGACATGTGGGGGCTCGAGACTTTTGCACAGTACTGTATACTGTACATTCATGAATAATATCTGACCAATTTTCAGTAAGGTGCCTTTGATGTCTGTGCCGTGAAGTTATCCAGGATAAAAAATATTGCCAACAATGTACCATCAACAACTTTCTTTAGAAATGTTTCTTCTTGGAATATAAACATCATCACCACCATCATCGTCAGCAGCATCTTCATTTTTTTTTCACAACTTTCTTTTTTCCCCAGTGGACCAAAGTGCAATATTAATATAAATATTACAATTATAGACATCACTCCTGAATCTATTTTTCTATTTAACATGAAGTTTATGTTTGTTGTTTGTTGTTTCTTGTAGCACATTGTATCATGTAATCATGTATTTTTATGACGAATGTGAATGGTAAACCTTTTTGTAATTTGGTTAGTAAAAAGAAATTTAATAAACTTTAACAGTTTAACTTTAATCATAATGATCAAATAAAGCTGTGCAAATGAAATGAACAAAATTGTACATTCACTAGCAATTCCAGTAACCATGGAAACCTGATTTGAACTGCCATCACCAAGTTTTTCAATGGTCTTTGTTAGGGGTGACCCCTATGTTTCAGCACGTGAAGCTCTGCGGTCCAGAGTTGTCAGGGTCCTACGTTCCTCAGGGTTACTTTCTATAGTGCATAACGGATCTGAACAATTTGTTTGAAAAAATTATTTCCTCCAAAACCACATTGTTGTTAAAACATTGATGTGCTTAAAAAGTTTTGAACCCTTGTTCCAAAAAAATTAACTAATATGCAAGAAATAGTTTATCCTGAAACAAGTCTCATTAGAGATAATGTATGACTAGGGAACATAGGACCCTGAGGACATGGGTAGTACAGTACATTCCCACTGGTTCCAGAAGGCCTGTGAAGTTAGCAAGCTAACAAATAAAATGATTAGCAAATGAGGCATTCTAAAGTAGTTCATAGTAAATAAGATGACAAGTGGAATAATATAATTCCAATTGTGATAATCATGGTAACTATGGAAACCAATCTGAACAATAAAACACCCATTTTGTTTTGTCAATGGTCTTGGTTTTAGAGATTAGGTACAGGAAGTTAGCCAGCTAACAAATACCAAGAAAATGCCTAGTCATGCTGAAACAATTAGGGGGGGAAAAAAAAAAAAAATAATAATAATAATAATAATAATAATAATATGGGGCCTTGTATTAGCATTAAAAGTTAATGTTAATAACAATATAATGGCACGTTACAGTATGTAAAATCTCTAATCTGATTGGACAGTTGTTCTACAGTAGTTGCGAGGCAAATCACAGGTTCAGTTAATTTCCATTGTACAATATCAGGTTATAATCGTTTACAAATAAATCACATATGCAGAGCTTTAGCTCAGGTATTCAATTAAAACCTCACAAATCATATTATTAATTCGCCTTTCTTTCTCACATACACACATGAGTATGAATATATGCACTGCGTTAGCGCTTAGTTACGCCTTGCACTAGCACTTTTCCACAACACACAAAGACACACACGCCCGATCAAATCCGGTGGTGCCTGTGTTCTTGACGAAGCCCTGACGTGTTTGTACGACTGATTGCTCTGTGCACGAACAGCCGAATAAACATTTGCACACATAGCGTCTGGGCCGTAGGGAGTTTCATTTCACACATCTCACCTTTAGTTTGCTTTATTGTTGAGAAGACACAATGTGAAGGTGCTGTAAAATAGCCACAACCCCTCATCTCAAAGCTAATAAAATAAGTCATTAAAGACCATGGATGGGCCGGTGGAAACAATCAGTGGAACTACTGTGGACCCACAGGTTATAAAACGCCATACTGTAGCTCATCCACAAATTTTTTTGAGCATGCTTGTAGCAAATACCGGTACGTTGTGAATACTACTACCTACTGTAGGACTCGTATCGATTTGTAAATTTGTAGCAAAAATCCTGATTCCACTAGCAAAAAATGTATCGCCACACCATCGTGGCACAAAATCCTGATCCTGCCATGTGTGTGCTGCGGTGCCTGGCACCAGGACATTAGCTGCATATGCTTTGGCTGCTGTGGGTTGCAGGGTGGGTCTCAACAATCTTGAACTCATTGTCTACTAAGGCCTATACACATTCATGTTCAAAAGTTCGTACTATCGTAATTTTGTGTTTTTGTGTAAAAACCATCTCATCATAGTAGGTCTTAGTAGTAGGCAAGAACAACATCACACAAATTACAACATACCTTTTTTCATCATGCCAATATTTATTTACCAAAAATAAAAGGGAAAAAAAGGATTTGAATCAATGCTTCTAATCATTAGCAAGTGTGCAGACCTCTATAAAAGCAGAAGTTTTGGCAGTTTGCTGGTCTGGATCATTCAGGTGTGTGTTAACACAAAGCAATGGTCTAAGAAAAGCAGTTGGAATGGGTGTGCCAATCCATCACTCTCACACATGCTCATTCACACACACCGGGCATTTAGAAAACGTATTGTGGGAGGAAAATCACCAAACACAAGGACAGCATGCAAACTTCATACACACTCAGAAAACCTGGAGCCTGGAGGTGCAGGGGACAGTGCTAACCATTTAGCCACCACACCACCATAGAAATTTTCTCATAAAAGAAACTGTGCTAAAATGACCCTCTTACATATTATGTATAAATTTCTACTCTCAGTGCATGTTGTGAACATGAAGGGCTATTCATTTATAATCTTTATATAACCAATTAAATCTAGCACAGTATGTTTTCACTTAGATTCTTGTGGAAACCTCTTCTCAGGGGAGAACATAGAAGTTCCTGAACAAGCTCCTGCAACAAAGATTAATTAATTTCAGCACACAAATAGTGCGGTTTATATTATCATACAGTAGCTCTTTAATCCTGTTGCTTGCAGAAAATAAAGACAATGTGTAGTTCTAGGCTTTCTATTCTGGCTGTGGCTATAAGCGGTATGCAAACAGAAGTACTGTATATGACTGCAAAACCATTAAGGCTTGATTAAGATAAAAACAAATAAAACTATTATTACCTTTGTTAAAGCTCATATTTCCTCTTACGCTTTACGCCGATTCTTTAAAAAATGTAAAAGTTTTGTTTAACCATTCTTCAGAGGTCAGTTTTATATTTACTGGTTTTCAGAAAAGTACACACTTTGAATCAGAACCAAAAAGAAGTTCTTGGAACTACAGGGCGAGAATATTAATTAGCCTTTGTTCAGTAGTTCATGTGGCGTATATAAGAATTACAAAGTAGGAAAAATGTCTGGCTCTGCCTACAGTGCACTACACAATAAAGAATGGATAAAATGGATAAAATCAACTTGTCTGTCTGCTGCTGTGCATTGATTGCCAAACACACCTGTTTCTTGTGCCCGCCCAAGTCTATTGTCTGCTAGAGGCAGATTCACAGGAGGGAAAAAAAACTTTTTTGTTGTTGTTTAAACTAAAATTGTATTTAGAGGCTGTAAACTTTTAAGCCTGGGAATGATATCCAAGTCAAGACCCAAAGGTCCAAGTGGATTCTCAAGTTGCTCCGTTGAGTTACAAGACTCTCATGATATTGTCTAGAATAAAAATCCAAGCTACATCTTTAAACCTTCCTATCTCTGCTGTAAACCTTCTTTATTTCACTATGCTGATAAGTGTTTGAATCTGAATAGTCAAAAGGTGTTGCGTAATTGTTCTACACAGCAGTAGTCTTCAGCGATGAGGCAAAACACAGGTTTATGCCTTGCATAAGTATTCATCCCCAACCAGTTGCTAACATTTAAACTTCTGCTCAACTTCTTGGATACAGCACAATTTGAGTCACTATATCATAGTGGAAAATGTTTTGAACTTGGGCCTAATTGAGCCATCTCTACCAATCAGTTGAGTTATTCTTTATTATGCCATGCTATACAAATCAACAAAATGAACTTTGAAATGTTTAACTTTATTGGTCTTTAGCTTTATTTAGTTATTTATTTGCAAATATATTGCTACTTTTACCATAAAGTGACCGCTCAACCATCTGGAAGAGATCTGTACTGTTTGTTAAAAAATATATAGTATGATTCTTAGTGTTGCCACAGAGTAATTAACAATGCAAAGAAAAAGAAGTTCCATTCCTTGTTTTTTCCATGTGAGGAGGTTAGAGTCTTACTGTATATATTGTCACCCTAAAATCACCCACAGTGAAACATGGTGGTGGTAGTACTGCTTGTCGGTGATAGAAACCTGTGGTGGTGTGTCTCAAGCACTTTGTAACAGTCAGTTTTATCAAAACAGGAAAGTCTTCAGGGCAGAGAACGTTATGCGTTCCAATTTCAAATAAGGATGCAACTGTTTACAGCTGTTAAGTAATAACAACTTCTACTGTAGTAATGTTTTGTTGCATTAGATAATGAAATGCTGTGCAATTTGCTGGCTAAACAAAGGTCTATTCATTTATATATTTATTTTTAATGCAAAGTACATATAAGTAGTTCAGTCAAGACAATTTGTTCCCTCACAACATCTGTCTTTGTGACACCATGCACAAATTCTCCTGACTCTTATGAAGAAGGTGTTTTAAGTTCTACGCATCAGATGTTTTTTTTTTTTTTTTTTTGCCACTATGTTGTGTTTGGGGGCACAGCATCATCTAGTTTAATTTCTAGTTCACTCTAGCATAGCTCAACAAAGTGGTAGAGATGGCTCAAACAGGTTAAGTTCAACACATTTTACAGCATGTTATAACACCTTAAAATGTGCTCTACCAAACGGTTGAGCAGAACGTTAAAGGGTTGCACACTTCTTTCAATGAAATCTCTGGCATCTAATAATAACTGATTTGGGGTGGAGGGATTATTACAGTATGTAAGGCACTGTGTAATAAGCAACAACTTCAACCTCTATAAAACCTCTATACTGTACTCTTGAGTAAAGTACAGTATGTATGGTTTTACTAAAATTCGATTCAATTTCAATTAAATTTTATTTGTATACTGTAGCGCTTTTAACTATTGTCACAAAGCAGCTTTACAAAGGAAAATTATGGAAATTTGTATGAAATGCAAATAGGAAGAAACGATAGGAAGAAATAAGAAAAAACCTTGAGAGGAACCAGACTCAGGGAACCCATCTGCATATGGGTGATAGATAGTAACAAATATGTAATATAAGAAAATGATGGAGAGAATCCATAACAATGTTTTTAAATTATAATGTAATTGTTGCCAGATTTTGGTTTTGAACCGTCACTACCAGTATGTGACATACCAATATTACACTGGACTAAAAAAAATTTTTTTACAACTCACCCAAGTAAAAAAAATTATAAATGTCGTAATACAATGCTTGTTGACGGAGGCACATCAGGCAGGACTTACGTCAGCATTCTGTCCATGAATGAAATAAGTATCACTGGTAATTGAGTATATGATGGCACTAAATTGTGTGTGTGTGTGTGTGTGTGTGTGTGTGTGTGTGTGTGTGTGTGTGTGTGTGTGTGTGTGTGTGTGTG
>JAQQZT010000013.1:10926661-10936969 GCA_030068275.1 Clarias platycephalus | reverse complement strand
AAATATTTACACATTAAGTTTACTGAAAGTAAAAACAGTTGAAAGTCAGCGGACGTTTCTTTTTTTGCTGAGTATATCTATCTATCTATCTCTCATTACACATCTGAGCAGTTGAGGGTTAAGGGCCTTGCCCAACAGTGGCAACTTGGTGGTTGTGGGGTTTGAACCTGGGATCTTCCGAACCGTCCAATGCCTTAACCACTGAGCTACCCCTGACCCTGGAGCATCATCTGCTAACCTTCTCAAGTCCTTACTACAATTAGCAACCAGTTATACAAGAGTACAGCACTGAAACTCAAAGTTTTGAAAAGTGTTTTGATGTATGTATTCATGAGTCAAAAATCTGAGACTCAAACCAGACTGCCACTCCACTGGAACCCGGCACCCACCTCTCGCTTCTCTCACTTTCCTCAACACAAACTCTGTCCCTCAATCGTTCCTCATATTCCCTCCCTCTCTCCAGTCCTCCCGCTGTCAGGCTTATGGCTTCCTTTATAGCTGAAGCCCATTAGACAGCAGGATGAGAGGAGACACTCATTATTTTCTCAGCACTCCTACCATCTCTCTCTCTCTCTCTCTCTCTCTCTTTTTCTCTGAGTCATCTAAAGTAAATTTAATTCCTGAAATGGTAAAAAGACAAATAAGCTCAGAGTGCAGGGATGAATGGAGATGAGGAGAAAAGATGTTATAACGAGTTAATGAGGTTAAGGGAACTCAGGAAAAATGAGTGCAGACATTTAAACCTCTGTGTGCCCAATTAATGATAAACACGGGCTCAATGTGAAATGCATGCTTGCTGTGAATAATTTTGTTTAATTAAGCCACTATATTTGAAACCAGTGTCCCCAGGGAGGTTTTTTTTTTTTTTTTTTACATCCCTAAAAGAATATGAGGTGTAACTCTGATTTAAAAAGGCTACTTGGTCAAGTTGGCACAGAGTAGATGTCTCTTTATAGTTAATAGAGGCCCACTGGGCATGAAACCATGCCACCCCATGCTTGCTGTCTGAACATTTTCCCTGGAGGAGAAGCAATAGACACGGCAGCCAGTTTAAGACCTTCTTCCACTACGATGTTATTTTACAGTCAATAATCAGAATAAAATCTTGTATATTTCTTCAATTAAAGGCAAAGACAATATACAGTATTGCACTATACTTATGTACAGTACTGTATATTGTATATTAGAAAGACTGGAAGAGATACAGTAAAGAATGTCTGTATAGGAAATTATAAAAAGGTTGCAGGTCCAAATTATCTGCACTTTGGCTGTAGAATTTATTTTCGTTAACTTTCAGAAAAGACAAATACACCACATCAACTCTTTTCTTTTCAAAGAGATAGATACATTGTCTATCTATTAACAAGCTTTAATATTCCCTCATTAAAAATGTTTTAGCTGTGAGCCACGAATGCACAGCTGGCTTCAATTCTTCATCAGAAGTGAATCTTTGTCCTTGTAGGCCTGCTTTCATTGGACCAAGCAGGTCAAAGTCCAAGGGAGCAAGATCAGAAAACACAAGTACAATACAAATACTTAAGTATAAGGCACTTCATTATACTTTTCTTAGGTTTATCTCTATAAACTAAGCCAAAGTATACTTAAACATTTTTGTAACCTTTTCAGTTAAGACAGCTATACGTGAGTACAATTTTGCTTAACATATCTCTAGTAAGTACATGGCGGAATGGTGGTCTAGTGCTTAGCGCTGATGCCTTGCACCTCTAGGGTTGAGGGTTCGATTCTCGCCTTGGGTCTACTGTACTGTATGTGCATGGAGTTTGCATGTTCTCCCAGTGCTTTCCTCCGCGTACTCCAGTTTCCACCCACAGTGCAATGACATGGAGATTACAGTAGGTTTTTTGGAGTTTCCTAATTGCCAGTATGTGCAGTACCATGTGATGGATGTCCAAGGTGTATCAATTCTTGTGTCCAAAATTTCCTGGGATAGGCTCCAGGTCCCCCATGACCCTGAACAAGATAAGCGGGATAGAAGATAAATGCATGAAAAGTATATTTTAATTCATACTTTGCTTAAAAATATATACTAATATAAACTTGAATAAAGATCTTTTGGTAAAGATAAACGTTTGCAATCTGGAAATGTGAAAATTTAGCAACAAATAAATTTTGTAAACTGGAATGTTTTCATTAAAAATAATTTTAAAAATGAAGTAAAACTCGGTGATATCAGCGTTCATCCACCTGCGTTATCAAAGTCAATCCTTTTAGCCAGGATATTATCCTCTGAGGTGGGGAATGTTGGCCTTAAGTGCTTTAGGAAGTCAGTTGTAAGGCAATGACTAACAGTATGATTACATACACTATATCTGTGTCCTTATGTACTAATGACACTAAGCCACAACCAGTGCGACCCAGTGTGTACGCTTCTTTACCACAACTCCATGCGGAAAAAAGAATATGGGGCAAGGAAGCTTTATCCATAAAGGGTACATATGAAGTCTTTTTATTAATCCAAGGCCCTGAAATTGGAAATAAAGAAAAGCAGTAAAGAAAAAAATTCTGTCTGCTTTATGATTCTGTGACCTCGATTTAGAACTGAGAGCAAAAGACAGCGATAGAGAGAGGAAGTGTAGTGTAGTGTGTGTGTGTGAGAAAAAGAGAGAAAGAGAGAGAGAGAGAGAGAGAGAGAGAGAGAGGTACAAAAAGCAAATCAAGGACAAGAGATAAAAAAGAAGCTAAAATGTACAAATAACACAACGCTGAAATGATAAAGAGAAGTAAAAGGTTAATCAAAGTCAATGGCTGTATGATTTATTCTTGTGTGTGTGTGTGTGTGTGTGTGTGTGTGTGTGTGTGTGTGTGTGTGTGTGTGTGTGTGTGTGTGTGTGTGTGAAGTGAATCTTTAACAAACTGTGTGTTTACTGTAAAATACCAGTGCTGCTTTTGGCTTACATGAAGTAGTTTGTGTGTGTGTGAGTGTGTGTGTGTGAGCGTGTTCGTGTGTGTGTGTAAATGAGATTGTACGTCAAAGCTTATAGGCAATGTAAGGATCGATTTGCAGATCTTAGATGTTTAAGCTAAAGGTCATTCTTGCCCTTATTCTGCAAGCACACACAGTAAGAGAGGAGAGAGAGAGAGAGAGAGAGAGAGAGAGAGAGAGATAGGCAAGGTCATCTGTGCTACAGGACAACCAGTGGTTTGAAGTGTCGGCGAGCCAGCCAGGAGTGTCTATAACATACAGTGTGTGTGTGTCAAGGCCTTGACGTTTTGAAAATGTCCAAATTGCAGAACCTCATATTCGTAATGTACAATGATAAACCACGATGCCTCTTAAAGGTGCTTGGAGCTTGTGCATGTTTACTTAAAATTCTTGCACTTTTCAAAAATCGATTAAAAACTAGAAGTAGAAATAATCTGCTTACCAAACAAATTTGGATGACAACTGAAGGCTAAGCCATAAAGTAATGGATTACATTTTGGCAAGCGAGCAGCTACAGTAGGTAGAAGCCAATGCTGAGTTTGTAAGTATATAATGTTAATTATTTATAAAAATTGTTTTGACGGTTTGGTGTATAAAAATCTGCGCTTTATAAAAATGCTTTGTTGTACAGTACTGTGAAAATTATTGAGCCAGACATGTTGATGACATCTTAACAGAAAAATTATATCCTCAATCGAGTCACATATACGTACAGTATCTACACACATACTGTACAGTGAATTACAGGAACTCGACTGGGAGTTATTACCTCACTCTAAGCCATTTCAAAGGGGCACTGGTTGCTCAAACAGTTAAGGCCCCGGGTTACTGACCAGAATGGCATGGGTTCAAGGCCCAGACTAACCAAGCTGCCACTCTTAAGCCCATGAGCAAGACCCTGTCTGCTCCAGGTGCGCTGCATCCTGCCTAAAAAAAATTTTTACACTGTGTTGTAAGGTACAAGTGACAAAAATTGGAATCTCAATCATATAACAGTTCCTGGGAGGCCAGTATTTGTGACGTGAAGCAGGCAATCTGATCATGTATCCGGCGTACTGAGAAAAGTTTCTATCTTGATGATCTCAAAGCACTAGTGAATCACTGGGATAAGTGCATTAGTGTAGCAGGGGATTATACAGTATAGAAACATAAAAGAGCTTTTAAGAGTGTTCTGCTATTCTGTACTGTACATCAAAAATCCCGGGGTTAACTTGACCACCCTTCATATAACAAATATATGACATTATGATTAATTTTTATTGATATGAATATGATTAGAATTGTCCTATTAGAAATAGGTGAAATTATGAAATTAATAAGCTTGAAAAACATCCAATGGAGAGAAATGTCAATTGATTGTGACTATATTAGAGATACTAAGATTTCTCTTTTTTTTTTTTGTTTATTTGATTGGGAGTTATATCCCTAATTTACTCTTGGCATCGAACCTCTACCCGGGAATTCGCTGCGCTTTTGAATTTTCCCGGTCCAGCACTAAAGTCATGGAAATGACCAACATGCACATCTGTTAAAGTGAATCAATGGGTTCATATCAACACATCTGCCATATCCGGAGGCACCAGATTCAATTGCAGGAAAGAAAATGAGTCATAAAAAATATGTAGCGAGGTTATGTTTGGAAATGTGCTTGGTTATCGTTCTGTCATTTTCCGTCCACAGCTCTTCATTTCTATACAGTATGTATAGATGAAAATGGCGACAACGCGTGTAATCTGTCCGAAACCAATCAACAGGTACATCAACATTTCACTTAACCGAATCGATATTAATCACCAGCTTTGTCCGTTATGTATTTAATAGTGGGCGGTTTTTATTGAGCTAAGATTCTTACTGGCTTTGCTCCAAACTGTAAGAAGCGGGGATGTAGCCAAATCACCAGAGAGTCATTTAGTGCTTTTAGTACAGACACAATGGCCTCTCATTTAGTCCTCTGAGTGTGTATGTATGTGTGTAACATCTGCAGCATGTACTGAACAGCTGCATAAGGGCAAGACAAAATGCCCTTCCCACAATGGCCATATTGCCTCTTTGGCGACTGGGTCAAAAGTGCAGGACTCGAGGTTTCTAAACAATCTGTCCCCAAAAACACACACACATACACACACACACACACCTTTTACTGTAAGCCATATGGTCAGGGGTTTAATGAGCGACACCCAGGTGTGGAGAATTAATATGGATGTCCTGATTTCGCAAAGGATCGGACAGAAAAAAAAAAACCCAACCCAACGTGGAGTCTGGAGAGATGATGGAATGTTCAACCTATCACGTCCAGGTCGTGTTGCCATGTGTTTAATCTGTTACAGATATGCAAGCATGCCTACGGTACACACAGGATTGTTCTCGAGAGTTCCATTCATCTTCAATCTTTCTGTTTGTCTTTGTCTTTCCTTGTTTGTCTGAAAATGTCAGCTAGCCATGAACAGGTCCAGTGCTGTCCCCTTTCCAGCTCTCTACCTTCTCAGTAGGCTTAGCAAGAACTTGGCGAAGGATTTCTAAATGAATCTCTTAAATCCCTATTACGTAAAACTGTTCCCATTGGGCAAACAAGTGCATTTCCCCTTCTGCCACTTAATTAATTAAAATGGAAGAATATAAAGTTGTCCATCCATTCAAAAATATTATATTACTGGGCTTCATTAGGGGATTGTGTCCATTCGGTAACACGTCCTTGTGCCAAGATCTTCGGTAGCTCAAAAGCTGCAACCTCAGTTAACTATTTCTGTTTCTTTTAATAAGCCCCAAAAGTAATTCAAATAAGTTGAATTTGAATGTGTTTTTTTTTATTCTTTTAAGGTTCTTTTAAGGTTTTCACACATTTTCACTTCTGCCTCCTTTGATCTATAGAGTTAGAAGTCTTGTGATACAACTGAATCACTGTCGACTCGCCAAAAAGTGTCCTCTAGGGTGCCCTTACACTGGTGAAACTGTATCAAAGTGGACTAATGCCTGCTCTTCATATGAAAAAAAAAAAGGCCATGATAAAATGCCCTTTAGAGAAGCGCTAAGTGCAAGAAAATGTGAAAAATTGCCCTCCAGGGTGCTACTGCATAGAACGAAGCACAATGAAGAGACTACAGGGTGCCTTCCAGTGGAAAAGCGGTGCGCTACTGTGCCCTACAGTATAGGGTTCTACGAAATGTGACAGAAAGTGATGGGTGCCCTTTCAGTGAAAAAAAATTTAAATCCTACTGTATATATGAACAAAAAAAGAAGAGATCAAATGCCGTCCATTTGATCATGCATGATTTTAATGAGTTTTAGTCCCGCTGCCCCTCAGACAGCTTGTGGAGGTTCATAGTGCTGTGGTAATGCCTGGACCGTGAGACACAGGAGGCAGGTTTTTGAATGAGTGACGCCAACCTTTTTATTTGCTTTATTCTTTCTTTTCTTTTTTTTTTCAAACTGATTGCATTTCAGGGCTTTGTTCAGCAAATTAAATTAGGGCAAAAATACAAAAGCTACACTTAGAGTTTTCATTGTTTTCTGTAAGTTCACCTTCATGGTCAGGTTCACCTTAATGGCTGTCTGATGGGTTTATCAGCCACTCACTGCAAGTACCTCTCAAGGCAGAGCCAAAACTCCAGGAGACAGAGGCAGATCTGATCAAGCCTCTCCTACCTGGATGGAGTCGAGCCTGAAGTCTGCTGTGCATCCTGTTTTTGCATTGGTTAAGGTTAAGCCTAGTTCCCACTTTCAAGATTTTTGCTACAAATTGCTATGGTATCTGAAACCATGGCCCCAACATGCTGTGACATATGCAGAGGTACAGTAAGGTGAAATACAATGACAATCAAAGTTGACTAAATACAACTACTTAATTTTTACTTTTACTCCACTATACAGTATTTCTACAACAAATACCTGTACCTGTACTTTCTACTCCATTTCTGTTGCATTAAATAACCAGGGTGGCATATGGTATATCCACCTTATTTTACATTTAGGCATTTGGCAGACGCCCTTACCCAGAGCAACTTACTGTACATTTTTGTCTTATTATACATCTGAGCAGTTGAGGGTTAAGGGCCTTGCTCCAGGTTCAAATCCCACAATCATCAGGTTATGCCCTGTTAGTTGGGACAACTTGGTGGTTGTTTGATTTGACCCTGTTAGGCTGGGACAACTTGGTGGTTGTAGGATTTGAACCTGGGACCAGGGACAACTTGGTGGTTGTGGGATTTGAACCTGGGACCTACTGAACCATAGCCCAACCTAGTCCCACGTCCACCAAGTTTGTCACTGTTAGGTTGAGACAACTTGGTGGTTGTGAGATTTGAGCCTTGGACCTTCCATACCGTAGTCCAATGCCTGAACCACTGAGCTACTCCAGACCACAGCACCTTTGCTGATCATGTAGCAGGTGTGTGAAATCAGAAGTCGAAGATGGTTGCAGATAACAGCCCGTTCACACTCAGGAAGCAAAGAGAGAGAGACTTTTACTATGACTTTAAGGCTGTAGGATGCACCAAAATCGTCTACAGATTCAAATGGAGAGACATGCAATAACTGACAAAATTCTACTGGTGATGAATTTCTTTTCATTTAAAATCACCACGGCTCATCATGATTAAGAATTCGTAGCTAAAATCCTGAGAGGCAGATCTAAGATTTTGGCTTACAATAGGAGTTAGATCTGATCCAGCTCCACACCCTGGAATTTCTCTAGCAAAGAATTACCTGTACATTTATACATAGTGTAGAAATAAGTAGCATTCAATTATAACACAGGTGTAAATACTGTCTTACTGATTCCATCTTCCATTTACACCCAATGCCTGACCACACGTCTCCTTCCATGGAAAAAGAATACATGGTGCCGCTTTAACAGCTTCTGCCTTCTATTAGTGTACATAAAGGATTCGAATGAAATGAGCTTAGTGATCTAGTATTCAGGACTCACAAAGAACCAACTCTATTCACTGGCTAAGTCAGAACCTGTTCAGAAAGATTTCCAGATCGGTCATGAATTGTATTGTGAATTCAGATTGGCTGGAGAAGAAGATAATGTGCCTGGTTATTACGAGTGATGTTCAAGTCAAACTGGGACTCGTCTGGGAGGTTTTTTTGCAAGATCCCTGACCTCATTCCAAGCTATTTCCACATGTTTGGACCAGTGAAGGAGTTCCTGGGAGGCCAGCGCTTCAGGCGTGAAGCAGGCAACGTGAAACTTTATACCTCGATGGTGTCTATATGTGCTCTTATTCTGATATTCTGCACAATCCAAAGTCCTGTTTTTACTCGAACACCCTTCATATTTAAACAAATACCATTCCTAGGTCTCTACATGCGAGGACTATTGGAGAAAAGTTCAATTCTTTTTAATTCAGTATAGTGCAGTTTTAATGCTCTGTGGACAAAAAGAGCAAATGGATTGATGGTGATAAATTCAGCTCTTTATAATCTAATATAAGCAGCAGTATTGGTCTCAGGAAGAAGGATAAGGAGGCCAAAGAAGTGAAACCTCAGATCGATCGATTCCTCAGTAAGAAAAAAGAGAAGGGAGGTAAAAAAAAAAAAAAAAAGCTGCCTGGTTTCATTTCAGGTCTCTTCCATTTATATATTTTTATATTAATCTCAAACATGCATTTTGATGATGGATTCTTGACAGGTAATGCATTGTGTGGTGAAAGGAGTCTATGGTGGCTTTACACTTTCACGTCAAAACAAGTCAGGTGGATATTACTGTCATCTCATACATATACATGCACAGGGAGTGATGAAATATTGTTCCTCCAGGACCTCATAATAGACGAAGCCTACACAGGAATATATGTAGGGGAAGAAAAAACTGGGGCAGTGCAGGAAAAAATAACAATCCCCGATAATAGAAAAATATACAAGATGCAATAAATACACAGAAAACAAGGGCATCATTAGATTTGAAATAAGTGGCATCTGGGATATAAACAGAGCAAATTCGGGAAGATTTATTCTATATTCCTGACAGGTGCACCCCAGAAATTCTGTCTACTTAAAGACGAGGCAATATATTTGTTTTATACTTGGATTAATATACCGGGCACTTTCATTTTACATTGTGTTTCTACTCAAGTTTGACTGAAATAGCACTCGTCTATTTTATATCAGTGTAGTGTGCAAGAAGTAAATAGTCACCCATAGTTTTAGGATGAATTGTATGCACCAAAGTATTATTTACTTATTAACATATTAATAATTTGGAATGTATTGGCACCCTGACCAGGGTGTACACTGTCTCTTGCCCTACGTCTCCTGGGATAGGCTCCAGGCCCATGTGACCCTGTATAGGATAAGAGGTCTAGATGATGAATGAATAAATGAATGAATGAATGAACAATACTTTGCTGACTTTCCTTTTCTAAGGATAAAATAGGAGGATTTTTCTCAACAGATTTGACAACACAAACTTATTCTTCAGAAGTCTACAAGATCATGCCCATATTGATAATAATGGAATAAGAGCATGTTTCTGGGACTCTTTGAAGACTGACTAACACTTCGAGACATTGGAACATTATTATTATTATTTTTTGGTTGGGTGATGAATTTTTAGCATGAAAAATAACCAAAAATCTGATTTCGTGACATCGCTAGTCTAATTGGACCAAACCCGTTTTGACCAAACACCTTCATTTTTCAAACAATGTATTAATTTCTGATTGGATACGCCAGGGGCATTCCATAAGTGAGGATATCCAAGCACACCCCCACTTGGACTCACTCTGCATTAGATAAACTTCAACCATTGAATTATAGGACGTCAACATCCCATTTATTCAGCGTGAGCCAGCTGGACTACAGGCAGAGATTTCGAAACATTACATTTGATAGTTGTCGAGTCAGCAAATGAAAAAAGGGGGAATGTTCTGACGTAATGTGAAATGTTGCCTTCAGTCAAGTTAATGAGCAAACAGCCTCTCAATCAACTTCACTAGTGAAAGTGTTTGAATCGAAATCCTATATTTTGGAGAGTAGATTGAAGAAACAAAATCAGAATACAGAAACATAAAAACACAATAGTGTCTTCAAATACAATGTCTAGGTATTGTAGTACTGTATAACCGTTGTAGTATCAAATTATGTCTGTCAAGATTTGTATAAAAGCAATGAGACAGTGATGGTTTTGAGGTATCCACACACTACATCCATATTACACCTATATCCATGGGATGCGTCTGGTGTCTGGGGACGGTTTCACTAAGAAGACGGTTCTGGCCTCGACTGATGTTGACAGCTGTTTCGCTGAGGACTTGACTTGTCTGCAGTCGCTCGATAGTTCAGGCTTGGAATTTCCTACGAGTCTACCTGAGTCTCCAATAAACTACCTGGACTCCATATTAACATCAATTAACATCAACTGT
>JAQQZT010000013.1:10891270-10902608 GCA_030068275.1 Clarias platycephalus | reverse complement strand
GTGTGTGTGTGTGTGTGTGTGTGTGTGTGTGTGTGTGTGTGTGTGTGTGTGTGTGTGCGTGTGTGTGTGTGTGTGTGAGAGTGTTTCTAAGGTCCTACATTTCCTTATGTGACTCATCCCATCCCGTTGTGACTGGTTTCGTGCCAGAGAGATTTCCTGGATACGTTAAATTTGCTTGCTTTTGCAATTTACCAGGTGATTCTGGATTAGGATTTTATTTAAAGTGAAGCATTTATACAACACTTAAATTTTTTCCTTTTATAAAAAAATATGAGCTCTGTAAAGCATAAATTTTATTATTATTATTATTATTATTATTATTATTATTATTATTGGTGGTGGTGGTGGGGTTGGTGTTAGAGCATTTTAGCAGCTAGTCTAACGGCTCCCTTGAAATCAATACATTTAATCCAAACCTCAATAAAAGGGGTTTTAATTATAACAGGGGTCAAATTAGGTTAGCAGGTAAAAATATGTCAATAGCTGTGGGATATTCCATATACCGTAGTTAAGGCATTTTATACATTCATATACATTATACATTTTATACATTTCTATTTTATTTTATGATAACTGTATATCTGTATATTTGTAGATTTTATATTTTACATTCTTTTTTCTGTGAACTTTTATTATTGCAGGAAAAACTCTTCTTATTCTATCTAACCTAAATTTCACTGCATACTGTATCATACTGTGTATGTTTGTGTATGTGAATTTGAATCTGAAATTTGAGGTAGCTGGTAAATATATTTATCATTATATACTCCTTGTTTAGATATATATCTGCTGTAATTTTATTATACATATTTCATATTGAATGTTTATACTTTTTATACTTTTCACATTTTGTACTTTCATTTTGTAAATTCTGCTACTGTGTAATTAAAATGTCTGATTATTTAGTGAACCTGAATAACTTTATGGCGTAGATTTTATTCAGTAGCAAATTGGATCTTAAATCTTACATTTTAATTTGTAGTATAACTATTTTTAGTGTCATTTTTCTATTTTTAGTTTATGGTCAGTCATACAGTACAAGCCCATGTCACTGCATTTTGTACTCTTGTTAATGTGACAAAGTAAATTAGAATTTAAAAAAATTATAAGATTTTTGAATAAAATGGAATTTTGAAGACTTATAACAATAAAGTTATTTTTTTCCCTTACCTCATAATATAGTCAGACAGCTGAGACATGTTATTGTCTGAAATTTGATGCCAGGACTCTGTGACATTTTATCATATACACTAAAATTAGTATAAAATATACTAAAAGTAACACATTCAAAAGTAGTAGTTAATTGTTTTATTCTATATATTAAATATTGGCAAACACACTGGATAAATATGTATCTCAATGAGTGACAATTGCAAGTACAGTATGGTTAAAAGCAGGTAAGACTTGTTAAGACTTGGAAGATTAGGGGGTATTAAATGTATTATTTGAGCATGAATGTGTCATTTACTTCAAAAGTGAATATCAAAACCATTTGCAGTTTCTGTTCCTCTGAACTAAGGTCAATAAAAAATAGCCAATAAATTAATAATAAAATAATTTAGCAAAGAAGCACAATGTTTTCAGTCATTTGAAGAATAATTTAACATAAATACCGTCCGTTTTGTCCGCATGGTGGACGAAAGACCTACCACTGAGTCACCAGTGCCCGTTTTTCAGAAATCAAAGGTTGATTTCTGAAAATGTGTGGAAACAGCATAAAAGTCATATGACATCCGTCTTAAAACCTGTTGTTCTTTGTGGATTATTATTTGGTCTAAATTTATGCCTTTTTTTTCTGAATGCAGAGTGTATTACCATTTGTAGGCAGCATGGTGAATAATGGCCTCACACCTCCAGGGTCGAGGGATCGATTCCCGCCTCGGGGTCTGTGTGCATGGAGATTGCATGATCTCCCCGTGCTTGGTTTCTCCGGTTGTTCGGTTTCCTCTCACAGTATAAAAGACATGGAGATTAGGCTAATTGGCGTTCCCTAATTTCCCGGAGTGTGAATGATAACTTGACGCAGTAAGTAACTGCCACGGAAATGACAGATATATCTCCAGGGTGGGGAATATCCATTGAGAACAAAAAATAAATAAAAGTAAATAAAAATTACTGTTTTATTTCTTTTCAAATTTGTGTCAGTCGTGTTTCTTTCTCAAATATAACTATGATCCTAGTCGTGTTACTAACTCCACCTTTTGGGAAAGTTTGTGACAAATTAGCAATTTTTATTACTTTTATTTTTGGTGTTTGTTATTTTCTACACGTTTTTCAACTAAATAAATAGTTTAATCATCAATTAAACATTGAGCAATTAAAATGATTATACATTTGAGTGATACTTTAAGGTAAAATATAATATTTTAAACAATGCATGATCATTTTAAGGGTTTTTCCCATTGCTCATGCTGATTTTTTTTCTTTTCTCTATGAATTTAAGTGTTATTGTACTAAGAGGCTCATTGTGCTGAGTCATACTGTACTGAACGCTTCAGTGTCATAAAAGATGAGTGTCATGATTCTGCTGCTAATCACATCAGCCTTTTAGCTGAGATTTCTGTAGAATTTCCGATTTCTCTAGAAAGCGCTCAAAAAATAAACGTTGGTGGAGTGGGCGGTGCGTGGGCACGCTCGCGCGGCGGGACGGGAGATTCCGGTAGAGACAGGCACGCGCGGTCTGGCTCAATGAAAGTGGGCTCAGCTAATTTCCCGCGAATTTCTCACGCGCGCGCGCCCGGGGGTTTCTGTCACTGAGTCACACACCAGACCGCGCCATGACGAAGCCCGGTGACGTCATCGTCTGGTTTAAAAAAAAAAAAAAAACTAATAAATAAATAAATGAAGGGAGCTTGTATTTTGCTGGACTAAGCCTGAGTTATACAAAATAAGAAAAGTAAAACTACTACTTCTACTACTACTACTATTACTACTAATAATAATCATAATAATAATAATAGTAATGATAATCTGGCTCACACCTCCATGGTTGATTCTAGTTTAGTGTACAGTATGTGTGAGGCAGAATTAAAAAGTGAAAGTAAACATATGTGTAAAGACAAAAAATGAGGTTTAATGTCTATTTATTTCATATTTGACACTATTTACATGTCTTTTCGAAACGTTTTTGTATGCAAAAATATAGTTTTGGAAATTGGTAATATTGGTCATATTTTTGGATGGCTGGAACAGTATTTCCATTATTTCAAATGGAAAAATGCGTTTTTGCAATAAAAAAATTTCACCGTAAGAACTCGCCTCCAGAACAGATTAAATTCGTTTATATACCTGCTTTGCTTTCATAGGTTTCCGGGTGCTTGCCGTACATCCTCTTTCAGGTGCCTTAAAATCTGGCAGTACAATTCCCTATTGACAGTCTGACCCCTGGGAACGAATTCTCACACCGATAATGGCAGCAACATCGTGGATTGTTCAAATGGTTTCAACATTTTATGGTGTTGAGCTCATTGAAGGTCTTCCTGGTCTCTCATCATCTTCCAGTAATCTTCTTCCACTCTGAAAGTATCCGTGACACTCGAAACACCTCAAATCACTCATTGCAGAATCGCCATAAACTTGCAGATTCATGTCAAACATCACTGGGGCAGATTTGGCCAGTTTTACGCAGAGTTTCACATTCACTCTTTGTTCTAACTTGCTGTCCAGGATAAAATAAAGGCGTTCTCCATCTGAGCTTGAGTTCTAAAAGTTTTCCTTCCTTCACAATTATGTGCTATGTGTTGGTCTATTACATAAAATCCCAATAAAATCCCAATAAAATACACTTTTGCAAGGCACTATATATGAGTCTTCTTTGTGGTCAGCGTGTCGTTTTGACTGGGTGCCCACTTTTTAGTAAAGTAGCCACAGTCCCAAAGTGTGCCTACTGTAACTGTAGAGGCATGGTTGATATAAGTTTATTCTTCTTGTGGAGAGCAAACACTGAAAGTTTGAGTGGTTTTTATTAGTCACAGTAGCTCTAATCCACACCTCATAATCCACAACTCATTTTCTTAACAAGACTCCAGGTACAGTATACTAATTTTAGTATTTTTATATTATTAACTCAAGGATTCATATACTTTTTCCACCAACACTATGAGGTTTTTATGGTTGTTAACAATACTAGACATTAAAGATCAGAATTTTGCGTCTTATTATTTTAGGCACATTTTATTCAATTTTTTTTTATTATTATAAAAAATGTTCATGTGTGTGTGTGTGTGTGTGTGTGTGTGTGTGTGTGTGTGTGTGTGTGTGTGTGTGTGTGTGTAATTTACTGAGTCAGAGAAGCAAGGTGATAAACTTCTAAACATAATGCCACACACAGCCGGAGATTACAGTCTCAGGATAAATCTGATTACTATGATGGTTGTTTGCTGACTTTTATTATGTAAATGTGTGTTTAAGAACAATGGAGGTGAGAACAATCGCAGTGAGCTCCAAGCCACCTCGGCCAGGATTGTTACTTATGGACATACAACCTTTAAAGTCTCATCACTGTACTATATATACTGTACAGTACCAGTCAAAAATTTGGACACAAGTTTGGATTTATTTTTTACATTCATGAACGATACTGGACTTTTTCAAAAACTATTAAATAATATGTGACATTCTGAATAATTAAGTTAACTTCAGTCAGTTTTCTCCTCTTCTGCAGAGGAGAAGTTCATTTAGAGTCACCAGCCTCAGAAATCACCAATTAACCAACAGCACCTCAGATTAGAGGCGTTATGAAGTATTTACAGAGCATAAGTAGCAGATACATCTCAATATCAATTGTTCAAAGAAGATTATTGCATATTTTGGACGGCGTCAGTATTGTTTTACAGTGTAGAAAGAAATAGAAATCAGGAACGACCATGGAATTAGAAAGTGCATCCAGACTTTTGACTGTTAGTGTAAATATTGAACACAGAAAAGCACATTACATTTATATCCCTCAGATTGTGTTAGGGTTACAAAATGTCTAGTCAAGTCAAATAGCAATTGACACCGTCTGCTTCATTTACGCTACATTATCATCATGCCCGCAGCTAAGAACATCCTCAGGAATGCGAAGTGGTCTTGTGTGTGTTAAATTGCTAAGCAGCAAACAAAACACAAGAACTAATAAAAATATCTTTATAAAAATGCAGTTAGTACAGTCTTTGCTTAATTCCAAATGCAGTGAATTAGGAAAAACAACCAAGTTTTCTTTTTTTTTCGGTCTGGACTGCTTACCTTTATCAAATTCACATCTGGCACTCATATGTAGTTTTGTGTTCTATGCTTTAGTCATTCGCACCAGATTTCATTTCTGCATATTAGGCACATATCTTAGCAGTGACAAGAAGTCAGTCATCCATGGGAAAAAGAAACAAAACTTTTATTAGCTTTTGTATTTTTCAGGACTGTACATAGTTACTGGCTATGAGAAGCTTATGCTGGGCTTTCCCCAAAAAAGGCTAATGTCAGGGTTTTTTGTTGGTAAGCTAGCTCATTAAGTAATAATAATAATAATAATAATAATAATAATAATAATAATAATAATAATAATAATAAAAAAAACCTAAACAGTAATATTTTGTTCTTTTCCATCTTGATATATCATTAAAATTATATGCATGCTACAAGAAAAGTAATATCTTAGAAAAGCTTATTTTTAAAAAGTTTTTAGTATGTTATTCCTCTACCTTTTAATTGTAATGACAGCATGCACTTAATTTCCTATAGTTAAATAATACGATTAGTTTAAAAGATTTAAATATTGAATATTCCTTTATAAATAAAAGATATTACATTAGAAATGTCTGTTTCATTTTTTTATTTACTTACCAAGTTTTAAATGTGGGAAAATTCATACATTTGGTCTTTTGGTCCTCTCTGTACCTGTAGTCATTGCAAATATTTATCCTAAAATATTGATATTTCACTTATTGGCTGTTGTATTAGAAACTGGGATGAATAAGTCTAGTCTTAAAGATTTTATATAAAAAGATTAATAACATTATGGTCATTGAAAGACAATGTAATTCAAACTAATTCAAGCAGTGTTCATAACTTTTCATAGATTTACCAAGAACCTGGTAACATAAAAAAGTGTTAAACTTTATAACTTTAAAACGTTAGTTTTAGTTATGTGGCTAGAAATGAAACTTTACTGATTATTACTGTTTATTTGCTTCTTATGTATTTGCTTTTTATATATAGTTAAACTACTGTAAGAATTGTAAGTGGTATTCAGAAATATATATATGTATATAAATTAAAACTGCAATGCTAATGAAGCGTGCCAATGTTAAAATTCCTAGCTGCCAAGCTGAAAAGTTTTTACAACATACACACCCACTATTCATTTTAATAGGAACACATTAATCCTGTGAATTCATGCAATTATCCTACTAGTGAATTGTGTGAGAACCGTGGAAAACAGATCAAGAGCTTTATTTGATATTCACATCAAACATTAGAATGGGTTAAAACATGTGCTCTGAGATTTGGACCATGTCGTGGTTGCTGCTACCAAATGGGCTTATTTAAGCATTTCAAAAAAACTCTTTTTTTTCCCGTTTGTCACGCACAAGAAGATAGGGGTGGTAGGAGGCTATATTAATTATTATATAAATAACCAGCTTGTGGTGAGCAGAAAAGCATTTCAAAAGTGTCTGAAACCATAAGGCAGGTAGACTACACATGGCCCTTGTTTCACCTGTTTTGTTTACCATCTTTAACTGACAAGTTTTATATGCATGCGCATAGGATAGCCTCAGATTTCTGCCCTTGTGGGAAATAAACCCCTTCATCGAATATTAAAAATATCATTACTATTGAACTGTATTATGATTGTAGCTTCAAGTGCCATAGACTGCATGAAACATGGATCTGTACTTACTGTGCCATAGAGGGTTTTGGTGGTCCTCTGTCTTTGCCCTGCTGTTGCCCCAGAAGACCTGAGAGTTGTCATCTCTTGTATCCTCTGAGAGAGGAGAAGAATCCATGTGGAAACTCACACATGCATACAGTCCCCTATATACGGTACAGTGTAGAGACATACTCTAAGGGGGCCTGTATCTTTCATACTGTCTCCACCCTGTCTGTCTATATACTGTACAAGTATGTATGTTTATCATTCAGAGTCAAATTTATTTTTTGCATATCTTGTGGCAGTCTTCTTTATCTTTCATGTATTTCTATTCATATCATATACTGTCTATCTGTCTCTCTCTGTCACGGTGTGTCACCTTAAGAGAGGCGTTACTACTTATATAGTCATTCTGATTACACTGGAAGTTGTCACCCACGCAGGCACAATATACTTAGAAGTTGTATTGGGATTTCCCTGTCTTACTTAGGAAAAGGTGGATTAATCAAAAAAAAAAAAAAAAAAAAAAATCTATTTACCCATTATCAGATACATGCTCAGTCTCATGTGGCTGCATGTTCGTGGTGATTTAAAGGTTAGTGGGGGAGAAAAAAAAAAAAGGTGTCTTCTTCCCTAGAAATTATACAGTACAACCTATATTTTTGTTTTTTGTATTACAGGTGAAATACGTCCGAATTCCAACCCTGGAAGTTATTAAAGTGAGCAGGGAAATTCACACTGGAACTTCCAGGGTTCCACTAACATTCCTAAATTCTATACGCATGGTTGTTAACGGGGGTCCTCGAAGCATATGGAGCTTTTCCTTCATGTTCAAACGCAGTTTCTATTATTTATTAGGCAAATACATTCATGGTCTCATTGTTATTAGCCTGTTTGGTGGTAACGGGTAATGGTGTGAAATATAAACATATGCAAAATCATTCATGCCTAACTTCTGTTCCGCAGGTGGAACGTTCATGAATGAAAAGATGCATGGTTTGAATAGGCGTTCAAGACAAACTGGGACTTCATGGAAATTTCTCTTGAATAAAGGCATATGACGAATGATGATCCTGGCCAAGGTGGCACGAAGCCCACTGCAGTCATGCATATAAACATTCACCAAGTAGAACACCTGATCCTTGAAAATCGATGGATAATCCTGATCCTGATACTTGAAAATATCGATTGTCACCAACTTGTCGAAGAAATGCATCTGTATCTTTGAACTATACAAGCAATCATTCACCAACATCACTTGCACATTACTGGATTGTGGCCGTAGAGTCCTGACCCCGCTCCAAGCAATTCACACTATTGCACACTTCATAATAAGCGGCTGCTGATTTATTATTATTATTCTTACATTATCTGGTTGCAAAAAGTTTGAGAATTCCTTTATTAATTCAGTATTATCATATTAAGTCACTTCTCCTACAGGTAGGAATAATAACCAATTGTCTACCTGTTTGGAGTCAAGGAACTCAATTCCACTTTGTAAGTTCTTTATATTAAATAAACTGACAAACTAACTATGAGTTTCCCCAAATGTTTATAAAGTTTTATTGTTATCGAATTCGTAAAAGCAGCTTTTAAAGGTCATATATTATTCTCCATTTTGAACAAGTTTGCATAAGACTTAGACGTCTCCAAAATGTTTATGTTAACTTTCCAGCTGAAATAAAACTCAAATCATTAATTTTGGCATGCTTGATTTTCTCTGTTTCACTGCTTTTCCATGCACAAGTTTCAGTTTCCATAGCTTTAATTGAAAGCTTTAAACTGTTTTGAGGAAGTTTATTTTCCCTAGCCAATCCATGACCTTATAAAGAATGTAGCGACTGGAAACTTCCATGTTTCCATGACCTTAACCAACATTTCCCCTATTTTCTGGCATTTCCCACCCACATTTCTAACAAAAAAAAATAAGAAGAAAATATACGTAAGCGCATTCATTCATGATGACATCCTCAATATTTAGCAATGTCAAAGTTAAAACACAACTAAGAGCTGAACTTGGCTAGGTTAGCGGTATTATACAGTATTTTGTTACTGCGCTTAAGTAGACTTTTCATGTACTGTATCTGGACTTTACTTTGTTATTTATATTTCTGGCAACTTTCACTTTTACTCTACTAAATTTCATGAATAAAACGTTTACCTTTACCCTAATACTTTTCCCCAAAGCATCTTAGTCACTCGTTACTACAAAATAAAGTCAGAGGAATTTTGCCAGACTGCAATAAAGCAAGTTTGGCAAATCAGTTCTCCTTGATTCCAAGTTAATGACCAATTTAAGTTGGTTCCATAATGTCTGTCTTGTCAACCACCAAGCGATGACACTCTGAGAACAGTGGTGAACACGGAGAGCTCCATGGTGGTGATGAAGATAATGCTACCCGCTCAGGTTCGCACTCCCATACAGGGTGCCAATCCATCGCAGAGCACACACACATGCATACATACGGACAATTTGGAATGCCAATTAGCCTAACCTACTGTACATGATTTTGGACTATGAGAGGAAACCCACCAAGCATAAGGAGAACATGCAAACTCCGTGCACACAGAGACGGAAATCAGACCTGGCCGGGAATCGAACCCAGAGCCTGGATGTGCAAGCCGACAGTGTTACTCACTACACCACCGTGCCGCCCCCAGAACAGTCATTGCACTAAATTAGAAAATTTAATTTAATTTAATTCCTAATGTAATGCACGTTTATCATTCTTGTATTCAGCATTCTTACAGTATATACAGTGACATAAATGCAGACTTTTGGGCCCCTTTTAGTAATCATGGATTTATTTTTGTTTTTAAATATTATAGATATTATAAGGAAATGAGCAGGTATTATGTAAAAAATAAAAAAATAAAAAAAGGAAAAGAGCGCATTTCTACAATTGTTTTGTCTATATATACTGTATGAACATGTCAGGAACTATAACGCAGTGTGTTCATTGAGGTTTTTCCTAAAAGGTTTATCAGATTCATGCCAAATTTTATTTATTTATTTTTCTTTCTTTCAGTAAGATCTAATCTCATAGTATAGATTTGCCAGTTTACGTTCCGGAAATAGATGTGTCTTTGTTAATCATACTTAAGAACACAACCATTTCAGTTTCAGTTATTTCAACATGCTTGTTGTATTCTTTATTTATTTTACTTACTTAATTATTTTTGGTCTGATTCTATTAATTCTTTGTAGCTTTATGTGGGTGGACCGATTGTACGACATGGCCTCACTTCATTGCCACTATTTTAACTTCTTCACATTTATTTAATCAAACATCTTGAGGGAGGCATGCATTTACTTTCAATGATTTAAAAGTTAGTCAGTTAGTATTGGAAGTCAACAGGTATCCTAAATCAAGATAAGTGGAAAAGTACAGTATATCTCATAAGTTTCTCAGGACTGTCCAACACCTCCATGATTTTTCTCCTTACCTTTTGTCCACATAGTACCTGTGACAAACTACTTTCACCCCCATTAATTAGCTGTCATTCACCATGCTAGTTGCAGGAGCATATGTGATGACAGAGCAAAATTATCTGTTAATAATAAATGGTGTTTATAGAAATGTTGTATGAATGAAATATCATTGAACTGTATTGAATATCATCACAGCTGTGATGTCTTTAGCTTCCATGCCTACAATCGCATCACAGCCGTACTGATATTCCAGTACAACAGCACATCGCATCACATCACAGTCGTGCTGATATTCAGTACAACAGCAAATCTCATCACAGTCGTGCTGATATTCAGTACAACAGCACATCGCATCATATCACAGCCGTGCTGATATTCAGTACAACAGCAAATCTCATCACATAGTGCTGATATTCAGTACAACAGCAAATCGTATCACAGGCGTGCTGATATTCAGTACAACAGCACATCGCATCATTTCACAGCTGTGCTGATATTCAGTACAACAGCACATCGCATCACATCACAGCCGTGCTGATATTCAGTACAACAGCAAATCGCATCACAGGCGTGCTGATATTCAGTACAACAGCACATCACATCACATCAAAGCCGGGCTGATATTCAGTACAACAACAAATCGCATCACAGCCATGCTGATATTCAGTACAACAGCAAATCTCATCACAGTAGTGCTGATATTCAGTACAACAGCAAATCATATCACAGCCGTGCTGATATTCAGTACAACAGCACATCGCATCACATCACAGCCGTGCTGATATTCAGTACAACAGCACATCGCATCATATCACAGCCGTGCTGATATTCAGTACAACAGCAAATCGCATCACAGGCGTGCTGATATTCAGTACAACAGCACATCACATCACATCAAAGCCGGGCTGATATTCAGTACAACAACAAATCGCATCACAGCCATGCTGATATTCAGTACAACAGCAAATCTCATCACAGTAGTGCTGATATTCAGTACAACAGCAAATCATATCACAGCCGTGCTGATATTCAGTACAACAGCACATCGCATCACATCA
>JAQQZT010000013.1:10867385-10880302 GCA_030068275.1 Clarias platycephalus | reverse complement strand
ACTATCCTTAGTGATATCTACTGTAAACATTATGAACTATGTGCACAAATATTTTATTTGCACCTAGTGGATGCCCATCTAACCATCACAACCATACATACAGTAATGCGCTTGTTCCAAAACACAGGCATTAACATGGACTGAGTTCATACTTCATTGCTATAAAATCCTCTATTTTAAAAAAATAGATTTTGTGGTGATTTTTTTTCCTTCATTGCATTTCAATAGTTAACTGTGGTAGAGGTCAGGGCTTACCTGAGTTATTCCACTCCAATCATTACAACCCATGTTTTCAAGGACCCTGGGTTTTTTTGGAAAGCGGGTATTGTGAGACTGAAACAGATTTGAACGTCTTGGTTCCAGTGATGGGAAATCGTAATGTTGCATACGGTATTCAAAAACAAATGTGTGCTTATTGCTTTTTGGCAACAGTTTAGAGAAGGCTTGAGTGTGGGTGTGATCGCCAGATGTGCAGAAACCTTTGGTACTGAATTAAAATTTAAGAAGCTCCGGGTAACAAAATGTATTTTGAGCCGAGGTCCGAATGTCAAGTTTGTGTTAGGATTCTATATATGCAGTCATTATACAGTAAGTCTATGAAAAATAAGCGATTTAAAATGTCCATAGCATTTCAATAATATAAATTGCCAATTTTAAGTAACTAAATTAAACATGTTTTAACCTTTTTTCCATTGTATTTTTCCATGTATTTGTATGTAATATAAAAAAAAATTATCAATTGTTAGTGATTCTTCATTTGCACACTGCTGGGCAGTAAATGAATGTAAAAGGACTCTGGTTGCTCTGTCATACTGGGCTTTCAGTTTTTGGTATTTTACATGCCCTCACCTCGGACTGCTGCGGATATGTTTGCTCTAACAACCTGTGTTTTATCTCACAGTGGCGTTTCACATCACTGCCTTTTATTAATGCTGTGGTCTCAGAACATATGAGACAAACTAATTCTAAACTTCCCACAAAAAGTATAAACATATATTAATCTCTCCATTTATCTTTAAAGGTTCAGTTTTCATAGTCGTGTTCTGTTTCTTCCGCACACTCTGTCTATACATGGTAAACCATTGTATTGATTGGCTCTGATAAGTGACGTATACTGTATAGCCACACCCACCTTGAAGGAAAAAAGTGTTAGATTACTGGTATATTAATTATTCTCATTTATCAGAAAAGCATCAGGGTCCGGGTCTGTGCTGCGGTCTGCAATTAGTGAAGCATGATGAAGTGCATTGCCTATAACATGTATACATTAGCAATAGAGTTTAAGCAATCAAGTCCTTAAAAAGATTGATACGAAGTAAAAAAAAATTGTTTTTAATGGACTTTATTTCATAAACCCCCACATGAAAGCTAAAACTTCAGCCTAGTGTAGATCCAGGTCTTTCCAGGAAGTTTCCAGGAGGTTTCCTCTGAGTGCTCCAGTTTCCTTCCACAGTCCAAAGACGTACAGATTAGGCTTATTGGCATTCTCAAAGTGTGTGAATGTCCATGTGAATGCTGACTGGAGTTCTTACCAGGGTCATAAAATGGGAATAAATACAATGGTAATCACCATTGGCCACCATGGTCCTGAGTTTCCTAGATGGATAGATGGAAGAGCATTTTGTTTGCATAGCTGATGCAAGAGCTTTTGTGTCAAACCTCATTTCTCTTAGACACAAATTTTTATTGTCTATATAAATAAAAGAAGGGTTTTTTTTTCTGTACATTGGTCAGAACTCCTTCTTTCAATGATATCTTCACATTTTATACATACATACATTTATACCCCCCAAAACCAATCTCAGAGAATTTTCTGTCTGTCCAGCCAAATTTGTCACAGCATCATGCAAAACTGGCTGTACAGAATTTAATGGAACGTTTGCAGTACTTAGATTTCTGCCTAAAGTTTAACCTGCACCATATGTGAAATGAACATGTTGAGTAAAAGCAATGTTATGAACGGTTATGTACTGGATTTAATAATCTACTTTAAAAATAAGCTACAAATAAGCTACTTGCTCAATGTAAACACACACCTGCACCAATATATATTAATTAGAAAATCTAAACTGAATATGTGTACTGGGATTAGTTCATGTTTATATGTCAGCGCTGAAGCGGTATAAGTGAATTTTAACATGCTGGAGTCGTTTTCAGACAACACTTAATCTTTTATCTGATCTACTTTTTGGATTCCTCATCTGTGATTCACTGTCCAATTACCAAACAGAAACTGTATTTGGCTGACGGCAAAAGAACTACAACTTAGTGCAAACAAGGCGTAACCATAAACTTTTCTATATCCTCTCTTTCCTATTGATTGTAATCAGATGAAACGACAGTATATTCGCAATCTTGTCGTGAACTCCGTTAATTTTCCCAATCTTTCCCAATATTTAGCCACCAATCCAGTGGAAACCAATACCATGCAAAAGAAAATTTTGTGAAATTTTCATTTAAAAAAATTAAGGGGTTCATCATTGTTGCAGACAGACATGTACATGGGCTTCAACCTGAAATAATAATAATATCATTGAGTATATAAATTTGATTTTTTTTTTTTTTTTTTACTGTTTCTATAAACTGTTTTCCCGTCAACGACATGTATTAACGTTATTATTATTAAATCCCAAATCAGCCTGTGTTAATTCAATTACATCAGTTCTAAAGGATAGACGCGGATCTGGCAACACAGCTTAAAAAAAAAAAAAAAAAAAAAAAGCTGCACTCGACAGTACATATCACCTGGCTGTACGTTACAATGTCCTGTGTCAGGTATTACAACACCTGAAGTGAAACTGCTGAGCCAGTGCAAGTCGGAACAGCACGCCACTGCAGGCAGCGTGCTGTTCCAGCTCAGGTGTGTGTAGTTTGACACAACATTAGGTAACACGCTTCTGCAATCGCGACCACTGCACTGCACTGCACGCTGCGATGGGCGCGAGCGCTGACAGGAGTTTTCCGAGTGTATTCTGCCAAAATGACGCAAGCCTTTAACACAACTCAGTCTGCCGATTGGGACACCGCTCTGAGCGGAGGACACCCTCTGTCTCCGACTCTCTCTTTATCCCTCTCCTTTTGTCGGCTGTCCAGTACTCCAGAGAGGACTCGCAGCTCGCGCAGCAATGGTCGTGCTCGAGTGGTCGGTGCTCGCGCGAATTTTCGTCTCGTGCTTGACGTGTTTGACGTTGCAGCGCGGCGCGCGCGGCTTGCAAGCGGTAAGTGGCGGCAAATGACCCGTGTGTGGCAAAGTTCACTAGTGTGACCTGCTGATAACTTACACTATCTATCTATCTATCTAGAACCTATATATTTCCTATATATTTGTCTTTTTCTCTCTATCCATCTCTCCCTTTATCTGTTTATATATGTAAACTGTCTCCTGTTTTTATCTATCTATCTATCTATCTATCTATCTATCTATCTATCTATCTATCTACACTTTAAAAGTTCCTCAAGAGTTTCTCAGGAGCAATAACCATTTTAACTGTAACCAATCTAAAATAAAGTTTCAGTTATCTCACTTTTTAGATAATCCTAATCTTTAACACAGCTGGGAAGAGTTATTTCCCCCTTTTTTTTTTTCTTCTCTATATATTTTTTATTAGAACCTATGCTGTATCAATAAGGTTTTAGGTACAAATAGGTGTTACATGGAAACACTTTGTTCATAAGAGATTGGATTTAAGTTTTATATGCATGATTGTATGTATTCCACTGTTGGATCATTGTTGGTGTGGTAAAACGTCACACCCAGGGGTTACCTGTTTGGTAAAGATTACCATTTCTACCATACGACTGTAAGTATGGTGGGTCCATAAGTATTTGGAAAATAACAGGTTTTTTTTTGTTGTTGTTGTTTTTGCCTGAGTAGAGTACATCACCACAATGGATTTAAGGCCTTGTTCACACGAGCGTTAAAACGTTGCATGCAGCTTTTTCTTGCCGTTCAAATCCCAATGAACGCAAGGAAAACGCTTCTAGTGCGGTTTCTTCGTGTTCATTCTACGAAGTGTAGAATGAACATGAAGAACACGAAGAGGACCGGATATATCCCATGATCCTACATGCTATACATAGGGAAATACGGGGAAAAATAAAAATTTTATGTCGGCATTGCACCAGCTGCAGCAGACAATCAAAAGTGGAAACTGACACACGACAGTAATTGAAAAACTTGCGCGAAAATTTTCGCATTTCTTCATAAACCACAAAAAAACTTCATTTAATCTGACATTGTGCAGTCAGAGGGTGAACCCAATAGCGGCGGTGATTTTTTTCTCTCCCTACGTGGCCGTATTACGAGAATTTTTAAAACAAGAAGATTAATGTCTAATATAGCAAGATGGTCCACATTAAAAGGAGGCACCTCAAATAAAACGACAAGGGCTTTCATATCCAGTTCCCGACACTGCCTCCACAGGTTAACACACAAACTACAATTTGGGCTGCAGGCTGGCGTTAGACAGAGACAAACGAACGCCAGTGTAGAAGTCAATCGAGCGCCGCTACAAAACTCAACATAGACGTCTAGGATGTTCAGTGCGCGTTCGTTTATACAAAAATTTAACGCCCGTGTGAACAAGGCCTTAAACGAAGACTTTGAGCTTTAATGCAGGAATTTAACAAAAATATTTAATTAACCACTTAGGAAGTACACAGTCTCAAAAGTTACTGGACAACTGACTGATAAGCAGTTCGATATCCATTTGTGTTTTTTTCCTTAATTACTTTACAATGGCCTAAGGAGATAGAAAGGAACATGCAAGATACAAGTACCATAATTAGGCCAAAATTTGGATTAAAAAATACCTAAAAGCAAACCTATCAGAGAGATAGCAGAAACTTGAGGTAAAAAATTTGGTGCTTTCTTAAAAACAATGAACGAACTGGCAAGCTGAGAAACACCAAAAGCTCTGGACAGCTTCACATCATGTAGCCAAATCAAGAACACACTTGAGGTAGCTGTATCATTTTCAAAGTCAACAATCAAGAGACATCTTAATCATTATAAATATAGACTATATAAAAACAACTGGAAAAAATCTTTGCGACATCACCAGTAGGTTTTCTGAAGAGTGGTTTTGAAGGATGACTTTGGTTGAGGTGGCAGGAGGTGACTCGATCTGCCGAAATTCAGATTAATCCATAAATGGGCGTATAGTCAGAGCGAACAGCACTTGGGTGTTGGTTGCCAAACCTACTTACCTCAGTTACCACAAGCTAGCTAGCTTAGCTTTAGCTTAACGAAAATGTTAAGGTTGCTGATGTTACTTTATATGCTTACGCTGCCTAGACTTCGATTGAAGTTCATCATCCATACATGTTGTCCCGCGTCTGTCAACTCCTACATTTCTCCTTGTAGGTTAAACTATAACAATTCCTGTTTTCTGATTAACCAAAGTGATGCATAGCAGACAGCTAGCGGCAGCACCTGCATTGCAGCTGTGGCTCAAATCGCCCATACCCCTAATAATGTATAATTTTATGGTTTAATGTAATGTAACTAATGAGTTCTCCCTAATGTACAGTTATCATGAATGGGAAATCCAGCTTTGGTGACCAAAACTGCTGCAAACACGTCCGTTCTGTTGTAAAGACAGAAAGGAACTGCATGTGTTGGTGCTTCCATGTTGGGTCAATTTTGCAACAAGATTTGCAACAAGATGATTAACTTGTATCAGGATGAAGGGATGAAAAGAAGATGCATAAGGACAGGAAAGGTTCATGATCCCATCATCTGTCAAACATGGTAGAGGCAGTATTATGGAACTGAGTCACTTTAGTGACTCAAACTGAGTGTTTACTGATGATTTGAGTGCTGTTAGAATTATCCAGAAGTCTAAAGGGTGATATTTGCTGCTCACATTCTGTCAAATGCTGCAAGACTCCAAAAAAAAAAAGAAATGACGGAAAACATCTCAAAAGCTCCTTAAGTCAAGGAAATGTAAAATTCTTAAAGGACTAACTAAGTCAGCTACCTGACCGCAACCCAGTTGAGCATGAAGGTAAAAGAAGACCAACCAAACAAGCAGTTACTAAAGGCAACTGCAGCAAAACCTAGACAAAGCAAGTATATTCATACTTGATTTGTCCAATTACTTTTGACTGTAATTCCTAAACGTTTTACGCAATATTTTTGTTAATCCACATAAATTCTCTCTCTCTCTCTCTCGCTCTCTCTCTCTCCCTCTCTCTCGTTCTTGCTCTCAAAAATACACAGCTTGTTACTTTTCTGAGGATCCTATAAACTCCTCCGTCCAGTAAATATTCCTGAACTGGGAAACATTATCTGTTCATCAATAAAAAGCAAGATTGTTTCAGGAATGTATGGTTGTGTGTGTCCTGTACATTTACTAGTCATCACAAGAGCCCTAAGAGAACAAAGTTTTATGTAATGACATCATTCTGATACTGAAGTTTCTGTTTCTCTGTCCACACTGAAGCGCAAACAGCCTCCTGGGATTGAGATCTTTACCTCCACACAGTCAGGTCAAAAAGGTACGTTTGGAAAAGGAACGCAATTGTATTAAGTTAACGATTGCTCAAGTTAAAGATTTTAGATCTTGTATGAACAGTGCAGGGTTTTCAGTTTACACTGTGATGTAGTGCATCAGTGCAGTGTTAACCATTTGTCATTAATGGGTGTTAATGATTTAAAAAAATGATTTGATGGTTTTGGATATGTTGTATCTTGTCTTGTGATGTCAGTGTGTGTGTGCATGTGTGTTTGTCAGTCCTCACCATAGAGGGAAGGGAGTGTAAGTTCCCGTTCAGATGGGGTGGGACTCTTTATCATCAGTGCGTTACATCGAGTCCTGGCATCCGGTGGTGAGTTATTCCATGTCATACATGACACACACACACACACGTGTTTGTACTGAAAATGCAAATAATTAATGCTATGTTCGCCTAAATCCAACTCTAACTTTAACTTCAGTAAATTGCTTTTGGAGACCCCTGTTAGATGTTAGATGTGTTTTTGTTTGTTTGCTTGTTTTAAAAAAAAGTCAGTTTTCCTTCTGGGGACCAGCCAGATGTCCCCACAAGTTAAAAACTAACAGATGTTTCAATGCTTGTGCATACACACACACACACACATGCAAAATCAATGCACTAAATCAGTCACAATCACACACACACAGACTTAAGATTAAACACAACCATATTTCTCAGACTTCACATTCAACAAGGACCTTAAAATATTTACTTACTGTATTTTTTTCTGAAAGTTGCTCAGTTAATACAGTTAATTTCAAGTTGCAGCTTCTCCAGTGTCACATTTGCTTAAAAGTTAAGTTTTACCGATTCCTAATTTTCCAGCTTTTTCAATTCTATTCAATTTTATGTGTATAGCCCTAGTAACAATGGTCATTGTTGCAAAGCAGCTTTACAGAATTCAAAGAAGGTTTTTCAGAACCTCAGCAGAATTTGCAGAATCAGTCAGTGGCTCAGTTTCGTTTCATGACTGTTTCTGTATGTTTGCATGTACAGTACTTTAATATGCTTTGGAGCAATGCAGTGCCAGGGTGTACACTACAACAGATCAGCCATAAGGTCCATCTACTCCTGTGAGGACCAGTGGTCACCCTGTTTGGTCCAATTCCACAGAATGCAGTCAATGCACCACAAATCACCAAAAAAGACACGATAGAAAGGCATGAGAACACTCAGTGCACCACTCCCTGCCATGAATGGAGCATGACAGGCAAAGAGGCCAGCCACCAACCCAGCCATCAAATTCCCCAGATCCTAATCTGATTGAGCACCTATGGGATGTGCCAGACAAACAAGTCTGATCGACTGACCAAATGATCTGCTGCTAATGTCATGGTGCCAAACACCACAGGACACCTCTACAGGCCATGAGGAGCCACACCCTGAGAGCCAGAGACACACCTGTGGCACAAGGGGAACTATGATTATGACTGATCAATAGGGCAATTAGAATTAACTTTGCTTGCATTGAATTCAATATCCCTAACACATTAAAATGATGTAAAGCAAAAATTGCGGTTCTTCAACCTTCCTGAATGGAATGAAGGATGCATCTGATTGGACAATTGTTTGACGCATCTCCCACTTTCAGTTCTAGAATTTGTCAAGTCTAAATGCATCCCGCATCCCACTGAGGAAGTACAGACCCGGTGGCAACACACATAAACTACTGACAAGAGCTCCAATCATCAATAAGTGCTTGGGGACAATACGGTAGCTCGGTTTCATTGGTGAAGACTGGCACTTGTTTGCAATAACTGTTGAAAATGGAAGAAACCAATATGTGTGTGTAATAATGCATTCATTTCACAACAAAATAGAGATTATTGTTAAAAGAAAAAAAAAATCAAGGCCCGGTTTACCCCACCTGGTGCCCTTAGTCTCCTGGCCACCTGTAAACCCAGACCACTTAATAAGCAGTATGGAAGATGGATAGATGGATGGAAATAATCTACTGATAGACCTGAAATATACATATCAGGTAAAATAGGTGATAAAAAGTTTTCTAACCAGGATAAAACTGTTACTAAAATGAATAAATTAATGAAAGAATAAATGCAAATAACGAACAATAAAACAGCTAATGTGTTGATAAACTAGGAACGTAACTGAATATGAATGCATTATTTAGTTTAAAAAGGTTTAAACCAGTACAGATAATAGGAGAGGCACAGTGAATGTGTGTGTCAGGACTGGGGATACAAGATGAAACAAGTTTTAATGTTAGCTGTCAGATTTCCCTCTAAGGCCCAGTCCACATGTACATGTTTTTAAAGCATTAAAAAAAAAAAAAACTTGCTGTCAAATCATTCCAGATCAGCAGGCAGCTGTTGGCAGAAACACCATTTTTCCTGCCCACATGTCATCACTGAAAACACCTAGAAGGAAATTTTGTGGTGACATTAAATTGGCAATGTTATAGGAACAACATTGACTGCGTGAAGACCAGACAAAGTTGAATGAATGCCTCTAATGCAACGTTTCAAATACGAAGTCCAGTTGCTACGGTAAAAGCGTTACTATTGGATCACTAGGGAACACGATGCTAATGCTAGTACATGCACATACATAACAACAAACACCACATTAAAGTGAAGATACAACGCACTAAAATATTTCCAAATAAAACGTAAACATTAGAACGACATGCACATGCTGTATGTGGGATGTGTTTTATCCGTTCCGATCTCCAACCGGGATTCTAAACCCTGTTAGAAACTTATGGGCCCATGGATGCGATCAGACGTTGTGTGAATGGAGGTTAATTAGCATAGATGCTAAAAATAAAGGTTGAAATGTCAATGTTTTGAGGCTGTATTTTCAACATTGTGATTGGGTCGTTCATTCAATGTTATTTCAACGTTATTCTAACTTTAAAAAAATCAACATTGAGCATCAACAGAGGTGGGTTGAGTAGCCAAAAATAGTACTCAAGTAAGAGTAGCTGTACTTCAAAATAATATTATTCAAGTAGAAGAAAAAAGTAGTCATTTCAAATATTACTCAAGGATGAGTAAAAAAGTATTTGGTGAAAAGATACTCAAGTACTGAGCACCTGTTTCATCATAATGTCCGATTCAATTTATTTTTTATTTTTTTAGAAATTATGTAAGCAGCCAGACAAAATGATAAAATAATGTACAAATTCTGACATTTTCAAATAATAAAATAAATGAATAAAAATAAATGTCCTTACAAAATATCAAATTGAGGAAAAAAGAAACACAAATTTCCTAATCTCACTTTTTTCACAACATAAAGCCTTTGAAATAAATACCTACTGTACTGTAGGTAACAGTATGTTTGAACAGTGTAAACTATTTCCTGTGTAAGATATACTGTATATTCAGTCGCCTCCAAATAGCAGATAGAAAATAACATTATAACATGTAGAGGGGTCTTACTTTACCTTAAACTGTGTCCAGCAGAACAAATGTAAGTGACGGGAAGGAATTGGACACGACTAAATTAAGGAGAAAATCGGGAAAAAATCCCAAAAAAAATTATAGTTAAAAAAATTTATAAATAAAGAATATCTAATGTATAGAATAAATGGTTAGAAAAGTAACAAGTCGAATGTAGCTGAATGTAGCGGAGTAATAGTAGCGTTTCTTCATCACAAATCTACTCAAGTAAAAGTAAAAAGTATAGTACGGTAAAACTACTCATAGAAGTAAATTTCTTTTCAAAAAGTTACTTAAATAAATGTAACAGTGTAAATGTAACTCGTTAATACCCACCTCTGAGCATGATCGCAACGAATAAGCGGTATCACATCCAATATCAGAGTTTCCGCTGGACAGAGTTTCTAAATATCCAAAAGGGATCTAAGACAAAGATGAAGGCAAAGTTAAAACCTGTTTCTAAAATGTATAGAAGAACAAAACATTTACAAAGCTTCTTAGAATTTTCTCAGAGAGCTTCTACTGTATCTTAGCTTAAAAAGTCCTAACTGGGAGTCCTAGACTAAAAGTGTTTTAGGAAACTTCTCAGAGCAACTCTGAGTAAGGAAAGTACAAAAACCTTTATCTTAGTGAGGAGGTGCGGTTAACCTCATTGCTAGGGATGCATCAATTCAAGCACTGTGATAAAAAATAACCTCTGTGAAGATCTTGAAATGCGCTCCTTGTGAAAATAGAATACATGATAATAGAATATACCGTAAAATCAAAATGTTTGTATATAAAGCAATTATATAATCATGACTACACGCTACTTTATGCAAGATAATTAAAACAGCCAAATGTTGAAAATGTGTCTACTTTTGAAGCAATCAATTTCCACGCAGTAGTTACTATATTTAAGTTCTTACGTTTATTTACCGTACTGATTTTATTTTCCTTGTAATCCAAAATGTCTCAGCTTTTACCAATTTACATGATTGAAGGACAGTCTATTTAGGTTGCACTTTTGGATGGTATGTAGTCAACAATCCAAGAGAGATGGAAGGAATTAAAACAACAAGAAAACCAAATTGGACAGAAGAGCAGTGTTTACTTTTAGCTTTACATTCAGTGTTTGGAGAATATTTCTTCTTTTTCGCCATTTTGTCCTCTTCTATAGAAATTCTTAAGCCTCTTAAAAGTCCTCATCTCTACTCGTAATAGTTTTTACCTTAGGAGCTGTTTTTAGGTCTAAGATGTTTCGTGAATCATTTTTATCTTAACTAAGATTTAATCTTAAATTTTAGGGGAAATTCTAAGAAAATGTCATAATTCTAAGAATTTTCTTAGAATTTCGTCACTAGGAGCAACTTTTAGGCTTAAGAAGTTTTGTGAATACGGGCCCAGCACTGTAGTACTGTTCATTCTGATAGCGTGTCTGAGGTTTTTCAGCCGCAAACCCAGATCAAATTGAGGGAAGGGATCACTCTGTGACCGAGCTGCAAAGAATTTACAGTGGAAAGAACTCAGCGGTAACTTTGCTCCTTTATACAGTACCATGCTGTGTGTTTATCATTAAAAATAAGTTGCAACTGATTCCATAAAAGTCTCAAATATTTCATTTTTATGCAAATTATATAAAGATTCCAATGTGAAATTGAAGTTTGGCAATATGAATGGGCGTTACTGTATAAACTGATCCAGATACAGTACAGCACGTCTGGTTTGGGTGACTAAACCCTGAACACAAGCTGTGTTTTCAGTATGGCTTGTGAGTGTACAGTAATTGTTTTTTTGTGGTCAGTAGAAAGCCTTCGGTAATAGTCTTCAGTATGAAACATCACCAAATTGTAAGCCATAAAGGGATTAAAACAGAATTGCATTCTGTAACCTGTGGATCGTTCTGCTTTAAACTGGCGATGTCTGCATTCCTTAATGACCACAGCGTTACACTATTTAGTGTTTTCCCAGGCTAGCCATGTATTCAATACCGTATAATCCAACGCATACCTCCCAAACCTGTATCTGTTTAGCGATCTATGACTGTATCTAGAGTCAACTAAAACTAAAACTAATTTATATAAACACTGACATGAGCCATAATGTCTTTACTACATTCCAGTAAGATTAATCGTTAGTAATTTTTTTAGTTGTAGTCTGTTATTGCTTGTCTTTTGGCTTGTGGTTTAGTTTAAATGTCTGCACTTAAGTAATGCCAAAGTTTCATCACCTGCTGCTTTATATGTCTGCTGACTGACATTCATTTTCAGAGCTTTTCTGGCTAACCAAAAAGCAACTGAAGAACACAAACTTGTTATTTAAAAAAGTTTAGCCATGGAAAACAGTTCACATGAACTTGGAGAGGTTTCTGGAAAAGCCATGCTGGCTGATTAGCAAAACCTTGCTGAAAGATTTGATCGTACAAGTCAAATTATGATGATCTGATTTTTTCCCCCTCACTGCTAACCGACTAGCCTTAGGCTCTTGTAGCAGGACTTATTAACTAAACACAAAGGCAGACGAAACAAAACTCAAACAGCAGGCACACCACGGCAAAGAGAATCTCCTCACGACGGAAATAAAGACCAACTCAAAACTCCTTCGCTCCTTGAGACAGGGTTATCCATTTATCTTTTCTCTTTTTTTCTTTTTGGTTATCTCTTTTCTTTGTCTCTTCACTTTTTCTGTCTTTTCGTTTTTTGTTTTTTTTCTTTGTCTTTTTCCCTTTCTTTTCTTTTCATTTTTTCCCTTTCTTTCTCTTTTCACTTGTCTTGTCTTTTCAGTTTTCACTTTCTTTTTCTTTGTCTTTTCTCTTTTCTTTGTCTTTTCTCTTTCCATTTATTAGTCTTTTGACTTTTCTTTTCTTTGTCTTTTTTCTTTCCTTTTTGTTTCTCCTCATACCTGGTGCTACCTAATGTCCTCACATCTATGGACTACTTGCACGTAGACTTCCGCGTTTTTTTCAATAGGGCTCAGTCAGTTCCGGTTTAGCAATGGCTACGTTCTACACCCGCTGTCTCCAGGATCTCCCACGGA
>JAQQZT010000013.1:10837395-10863826 GCA_030068275.1 Clarias platycephalus | reverse complement strand
GTGACAAACATGCAAAAGAATAAGAAATCAGGAGGGGGGCAAATAGTTTTTCACACCACTGTATATATATATATATAAAATTTAGATTTTTTTAAATGTAATAATCCTAAAAATTATGAAAATTTTGTCTAGAAAAAGATAAATTGTAGATAAATTTAATTAGATTAAAGATATTTTTACTTGCTATGATGTACTTTTTTTATTATCTTCTAACCACATTAGATGTCTTAGTCTGACTTTTTAAAGTAGGATTTCATATAGAATAGCACGTCTACATTTATTTTACAATCTGATTTTCGTCAGGCTAACACGCAGAGTATAAACGTATGATATACAGTTACATTTTGTAAAATAAAAAAAAATGATAAAATTTTTACAGTAGGAATGTCCTAGGGTTAGTAAGTTATGGTATGCATATGACTATGTACTTTCATGTTCGTATTTAAAGTACTGTGAATTTTTATGTTATTAAATTTTTTTGCATATTTTCCACACTTAAGTGATAAAAACAATTTTTACATCACACAAAGATATTGCTAAATGCGTTTGAATTAAAACAGTTCTGCATGTGAAATATTATTACAAGTTATCTCAAATGCTTGATGGAAGAAACCTTGAGAGGAACCAGACTCAACAGGGAACCCATCCTCATCTGGGTGAGACGGATAGCAGGGATTGATCTGCATCATACTGCGTGAGACTGGAAGTCCAGTATAACAGGAGATGTATTTAAGTTAAAGTGGAGTCCAGTTCGTTCTTAGGAAGGCACAACAAGTTATTAGGTGTAGGGGTAATTACTTTTTCACAAGTTGCCAGGTAGATCTAGACAGCTTTATTCCCTTAATAAATGAAATCATTATTTAAAAACTGCATTTTGTATTAACCCAGATTATATTAAAATTTGTTTTAATAAAACATTAGGAAGGGGGCAAATACTTTTTACACAGAGCTGTAAAAGTACAAAGTGAAAATTCTGTGTCTGTTTTTTTTTTTTTTTTTTCCAAAGAACATGCCAACTTGATCTGGCCGACTTAACACTTGAAAATAATTACGACACCAGTGATCTAAGGATCTCGTCCCCCAGTTGCAGCTTGTGTTTATATCCCCGACTTCCTTTAGCAGCACGTCACTCGTCTGAACGGCGTTTGTAGGTTCGTCTACGGTTTCCAGAAAAAGTCGCGATTCAGCGGAATATCCCCATGTGGCCCATCTGTTTAAAGTAATCGCAAGTCACTGAAGTCAGATTTTTTTTTCCGTGTGACGACTTTCTCTTTCTCCCCTCAGCTGTTTTCAACATCATCAGCGAGCGAAGCCTGTGCCATCCGAACCCGTGTAAGAACGGCGGGATGTGTATGGCGGTTCATCACCGGCGTTCGTTCGAGTGCGCGTGCCCGGACGCTTTCACAGGAGCCGAGTGCGAGCTGAGTGAGTCAATCATATGTCAAAACCGCAACACGTTATAAAAGATTGAGATACACTCACATTTCAGTTATTGTGTGTGTGTGAGTGAGTGTGTAGATTAAAGTTACTTTTAAAAAATAACTTCAGTTCAAAGGTTTATGCCTTTGTTGAGTAATTGTGTTTCAAAAAGGGTCGGTTCACACTCCTTTGTACTGCTCTCTTTCATTAGTCTAACGTTCAGGTTTCGCATTTTACACCCTTTCCCATCCTCGCATCTCTTTTATCTCCGCCATTTGTCGCTTCGCTCACGACGACTCTCAGATCTAAATCTAAATTACAGATTGCGTCCAGCTGATCATCTGAGTTGAGTTACGAGACGTTCCGCATGGTCGCATTTTTTACAACGAAAGCCAGTAGTTGTGTTTTCACTCTGAGCCTCGTTCCAGTTTGAGGATGTTTTGCTCACACACTTCGTTAATTCTCGAATCCAGTCCGTACACATAGCCGCTTTGCCTTTTCAAATTACAAAAAAAACAACAACATGCATTTAAACCCAGCTTAATCGTTTCAACTGACCTGCTCATGAACTTTAGTCTGTTTCTTATTAGAACACTACAGATACACTGCACGGGCTACAAAAAAAAAACTCGCAAACTATAATATTTGGTTAGCTTTGATTACAGCACGCATTCGCCGTGGCTCTGTTTCAAAGACCTCATGCAACATCATCACAATATTTATTTCTGACCACTGGTTTTTGGCCAGGATCTCGTATCGAGTCGAGTCACTCTGTGAAGTCTTCTCCTGCACATCCCAGAGACGTTTCATTAGAGCAAAGGACTCTCGGGACTCTGCGGAGTGAAAACGATTCCAGAAGCACTCTTTCACAACTCGTGCCCTGGAAGATGCTGGCAGGAAAGAAATGTGATAAACTGGTCTTTCAGTACATATCAGCTGACTTCATTTTTTTAAATAACCAGAGATCATAACACTGGAACACAAGGGGTCAGGGGTAGCTCAGGATGAGGGGTTGGACTAGGTCCCAGGTTCAAACCCCATGACCACTCGTGACTTAAGATAAGATAAACCTTTATTAGTCCCACAAGTGGGAAATTAATTTTGACGTGCCTCATTTGGGCCCTTGAGTAAGGCCCATAACCCTAAAATGCTCAGATGTATAATGAGATGAAAACGTAAGTCGCTCTGGATAAGGGCGTCTGCCAAATGCCTCAATGTAGAAATGTAAAAAATTTAACACTGCCTCCAGAGGCTTGTGCATCCTTTCATACGGCCCTATCCTCACCTTCATGCGCCCATCCATCCATTGCTCCAAAGTCCAAACTTTACTCTTATTTTGCGTGAAAATGCAATTTCTGTCGCCTATTCTGTACAACCATTTAATCATCTGAAGAGTGCTTCACTGGTTGAATGGCACGCCACAGACCTAAAGTAGACCAGGGAATGGGAAATGTCCTGAAACCTTTCGGTAAATAAAGAAAAGAAAGAGATTCCAGGCCAGTAATTTTAGCAAAATAATCAACATCCGCATGACGCGATGTGGCCCGATGCAAACCTCAGATAGTGATGCCACACTGAACTTTCCTACAACACCACATCTGGATGGGTTTAATTCATTTCGTGCCCCAGCAGTTTGCAAACAATTCCAAAGCGATTTTATTTAAAGAACGTGAACGGGCTTTTCATGTAGCATCCACGAAAATAATTGGTTCCTGTTATCACCTCAATCTTGAATAATAACCCATATAGATTTTTAATTCAGTCAAAAAAATTATTTTAAATCGATCTATCTATCTGTTTAAAAGTTTTCATTCGATGATCGAAATTTCTGTTTGTTTGTTTGTTTGGTTTTTCGGATTAAAAGAAAAGTGCTATGAGCCACTGCACCTGAGGTATTACAACATCGGCGAGGTGTGGGGACGAATCCATTTGCGCAACGTCGAGCAGTGCGTGTGCAGCGGGGACGGCGTGTCTTGTATGCGCACGCGTTACAGAGGTACTGCCTTTGTTATACCGTCCACCTACAGTAAGTCACGTTTCTGATCTAATTTTTCTTCATCTATTTCTTTGTCTCTCTCTCTCTAGTATGTTTTACTAATCCCTGTGAGAATGAAGGAACATGCAGAGTAATTGAAACAACAGGAAAGGCAGTGTGTGCCTGCAGACCAGGATATAGAGGGCCGTACTGTAGCATCTGTAAGTACACAACAACCGACCTCTCACCGACAGTCATTCATCACTTTATCAAAACATGTCTGCATTTGTGTGGCTGCGGTTTAGCACCCGAGGAAAACTGCTACAAAGACTCAGGTGCCGAGTATCGCGGCACAACGAACGTGGCGCTCTCTGGTGCCCCCTGCCTGCGCTGGAGCTCAGACCTCATGTACAACGAGCTCTCGGTGGACACCGTTCACGACGCATCGCTACGAGGACTCGGGGATCATGCGTTCTGCAGGTTCGGGCAATAACACCTAACCGTATACATATCCGCTGGTATGACAACACAGCTGCAAATCGGTCACCTTAATGTTTTTCAGTAACGTCTATAAGCGACTGCATTTTAACCATTAGCTCTTCTCGTCAACCTTGAAGCAAGTGAGGTTCCCAATTTTTCTGCAAGTTGCCAGAAAAATCGCATTATCCGCATATTTTATACCCGTCTTGACTCAATCCTTCCCAATTTGTACAGGCTTGAGACCGGTACTGAGGATGCACTTGCTCTTGCAACTACGCACTGACTGGGATTCGAACCTGGGCTGTGGTGGTGGTGGTGACACATGTAATACATGCTAGCCGTAGAAATGAACAGCTGGAAACAATACTGTATTGCTCCAGAACGATTTAAGCTGCAGCGGTCCCATTAGTCAGAGAAAATTAGGTTTTGTTTAAACCCAAGCGGCACAGATGTGTGCCGGCAACACAGCATAAATCAATGACGATTTAAACTAAAAAATACAGTACTGTGCAAAAGTCTTAGGCACCATATTATATGCTGTACCAATTTTGTTATATATGTTTATCATGTCTGCATAATTATATACAAAATCATTCAGTATTTCCATATATAACTTAAGAATTAATAAATAAATAACATTACAGGTGAATATATGCATGGCTGTAAAGACAGAAATATAGTACGAGACAGACCAGTTTTCAGATGTAAACAAAAAACCTAATGTACGCTCCTGGGATTTGTATAAAAATATAAAGGAGCGAGTGTGACAAAGTTACCAGAAGAACTCATATTCTATTTATTTTCTTTTCTAAAAAATTTTGCATTTTTGTGAAGCTGCTTTGAGACAATGACCATTGTTAAAAGCACTATATAAATAAAATTGAAATTGAAATTGAAATATTCTCCAGCAAGTTCAGTAAAACCTAACAACTGTTTTACTTATAAAACTCTACAAATCTGTGTCTAAAACTCCTGATTTTAAATAATGAGTTTTCACTCATATATTGACTGATTATTTTATTGCTCTTTATAGAAGTTTCTTTTATGCAGAAATGTTTTTAGAAGCATCTTTTGCTTATGGCATATTTTTGTACATTTGCACAGAACTGTAAGTAAAACAGCTGTTCGGTTTTACTGAGCTTGCTGGAGAACTGGTCTGTCTTCTACTATATTATTTTTCTTCACAGCCATGCAAATATTCTCCTGTAATGTTATTTATTTATTAATCTTTAAGTTATATATGGAAATACAGGATGATTTTGTACATAGTTATGCAGACATGATAAACACATATAACTAAATTGGTACAGCATATATAATATGGTGTCTAAGACATTTGCACAGTATTGTACTGTACTGTATATGAAAGTCTTTCCAGTGTGTGTTAATGGAGAGGCTTCAGACATCAAACTGTATATTTGAGTTTTTCTGACATGTCCGGTAGAAGAAAAGTTATCATTACTTTTATAGCGTGTAAATATAACTACTACCGGATTATAGGAATGTCGTTGCAAAAATGTAGCACTCTCAATATGAGCATACTGTATTTTGGTCATAAAAACTAGTGAAGGGTCATTGGTGACTTAGTGGTACATTCCTCACCTGCCTTGAGCGAGGCCCGTCCTCTCGGGTGACCCATAAGACCAAGAACAACATAAAACCAACTGAAAGCAACCAGAAAACACATAATTAAGGTTATCGGTGCTATTTCTTTGTCTATGTGAACAGTTTTTTTGCTCAGTCCTGTTTTGTATAGTTGGGTGAAATGAAATGAAATTTAGTTCATCATATTGCCTACTGTAAGTTGTGCTTGCAAAAATGATGTTACTCTATAGTGCTCAATCCTGAGCCCTATATACAGTATGTTTATTATAAAAAAAACAGCATAACAAAAAATGTCTAAAATGCTCTGAGTTTTAAGGGCTACCAATATGGCTTCAACCCTCACTATTCAAAAAAATAGCACTTGATGCAGCACATTGTATAATTTATTCAGTATGCATTTACATTAAGGTATTCGAATGATTGTGTCCTCACTACGCAGGAACCCTGATAATGACAAGAAGCCCTGGTGCTACACGATGAACAATGGAGTGATCTCCTGGGAATACTGCGACATACCGTCTTGCCTCAGTGCGTTATGTGAGTCAAACCTTGCTGATATTCTGTCCCTATACATGGGTATTGCCGATATTTAATATATAATCCTGATATGTTACAAAGCTGGAAAAGGGACCCGTATTTGAAACAGTTCAATGCAGAATTCTGTATACATTTTTCTGTTTGTTTGAGCTTTACACACCATCATAACGGGTGCTGTACTGTATACGCTCAAAATATAGCGTAGGAGATAAGAGGGTACTTTTAACTGAAATGAAATACGTATAAGTACCATCAGTGCGTAACATTGTCGACAGGGTGCTGCAGCTCAAACGCCGGATACAGTCTGGTCACCTGCGGGTTCCGAAAACATGCCCCTATGTGGGCAAAGTTGCCAAAAAGGGTGTAAGTATTTGTACATGAGTAACAACCAACTTGTATCCTTTCCCTTCTTACTGTAGCTTCCCGTAAAGCTCCCACTCCAACCTCTCCCCCGACGCCAGCGCCTATTCGCAAACCCAACTGCGGCAAGAGACACCCGAAGCGAGTCACTCGAGGACGGATCCTTGGAGGCACCACCGCGATGTCCGGCGCTCACCCCTGGATGGCGGCGCTGTACATCAGCGAAGAGTTCTGCGCCGGCACTCTGGTTGCAGGTTGCTGGGTCGTTTCAGCCGCTCACTGCTTCAACCGAAAGTGTGTGTGTGTGTTTGCTCATGAAATATACTGTATATGGCCTGATCAATAGAAAAAAAACTCAGATTTGAAAATGTGTGAATTTGACATGGTCAGAATTCAAACATACGCTTAGAATAGGAAAGCAATGCTAATACGATCCTTAAACATTCATAGCAACACGCATTCCAACACTATGCCTTATGAATTCGAATAACATAGTTCTATAACACTAACATGTAAATGTTGTGCTCAAGTGATGCTTTTGAAACACAATATTGGATGATTTTATGTACTTTTAATTATTTACATTTTATTTCATTCTTTACTTGCCCCATTAACACTTTGTATTATAATTTTTTTCAGTCCTTTGCTGTCAACGATACGCGTGGTCCTCGGTCAGCACGTTTTTAACGACTCGGGCTCCACCACGCAGACGTATGGTGTGGAAAAATACATGTTCTACGACCAGTACAATCAGTTCAGCCCAACAGTGCATGATATTGGTAGGTGGTCTTAAATTTAAGAGTAGCCATAAAAGTAGGATCTTTTTTTAAATGTCCAAAAACAGACTAGCATTGATTGTTTTTTTATAACAACAGCCCAGATACTAGTTTTGGATAAAACGAATGAGTGAAAATGACTCCGTGGGAATTTGCTGAGTTGGATGTGCCACATAATCTTAATGAAAAGTTATAATCATTGATTAAGTGATGCTTTGTATGTTTAAGGAGATTTCTAGGAATTTTTCACTATAAACAGGAAAAAATTGAAAACCGTTCCTGTAGTTTTGACGTTGCAATGATAGTAGCACATGCACGCACACTGCGTGTCCTTCATGAAAGTGACAAAGGTGATTGTATTATCTAAGAATGTTCAAGTCAAACCGGGACTTTTCGATTGTGCAGAATAACAGAACACACTTATGAGAGTAGAAACTCCCTTTATGTCTCTATATAAACTCCTACTACACTAATGCACTTATCCCAGTGTTTCACTAGTGCTTGGATAAAATCAGGTAGTGATGGGTCTTTCATGAACGATTAATTCTTTTCTTTAACGTGACTCAGAAGAACGAGTCGTCTCGGAGAGTGATTCGTTCATTTTCTACTGGCCGATCATGCACAAAGCATCACAAAACCTCCATAGGTTATGTACAGGAAACAGAAATGAGTCATTACCTTTGAGAATTCTAGTCCAAATCGTTCGTTCTTTTGTCACGCGACTCCCATAGACGCTATGCAGTGCAATATATTAAAAATAACGAACGACTCAGACTAGAAGATATAAGAGGTGAGCTGCTCATTCTGTTTATTATAATATGTCCTTAGCTGCATTGTAATATTTTTATTATTAGTACTATAGCCAAAATTTGTGTATGTAGACATATTGGGGGTCTGTTTATTAAAAATGTTATTTTATTCCTGATCAAAAGAATGAAATGAACCAAATGACTCAAAAAAAGATTCGTTCATTTTAATGAACGAGATTCAAAGAACCCAGTCACTAAAATGATTCAAACTTCACTACCATTACAAAGTTTTCTCAGTACGCTGTGCCACGATAGGACTGAAACGCTGGCCTCCCCAAAACTCCTTTAATGACCCAAACATGTGGAAATCGTCAGGACTGTACGGGGACGTGACGAAACCTCCCAGCCGAATTCCAGCAATATTCAAGTCGTGCCCGTGAATGATTGTGTGTACCGTTCCCACAGACAGATCTAGAACGTCTATCCCACAAATTGGCGACAAGTTATCCGTCGATTGTCCACGATCAGGCATTCTACTCGCTGAATGCTCACGGGAACGACTGTAGTGGGCTCCGAACCACCACCTCGGCTCGGACATACGACCTTCTTTAAGACGTTCACACCGTTCAAATATCATCACCGTGCTAGAAGTCTTCTGGAAACGGCAGAAATTTCATCACAATCCCGGTTTGACTTGAACGGCCTTTATATAATAATACTACATAATCACCAGTCAGTCTCTGGCCCTTTATTGCTAAAATCGAAGGTCAAGTAGCTTGCATTGGACTCCAGTGTGGTTTGTGTTCTTGTGCCTTCTGGAGAGACTAACAGATCAAAGACGAAAGTTCAAAGACTTAACTGAAATAAAAAGATCTTTAATAAATTAAAACGTGTAATACTTGCTGTGGTATACTAGGAATAAAACAGTTCAGGATATGATGCGAGTCCCCATGTTTTATTACTAACATGACAGACTAGTATGATGTAATAAAATGGTCATATATTTAATGTTATGACACACCAGAATGGATATTGATATTATTTGTTAAATGCTACATTGTTTATACAGTATTTTTGTCTCATTACACTCGGTCCCGCATTATTGTATCGAATTGTATTTTTGTGAAGGCAGTAGCTTGAATTACAACGTGTGTGTGTGTGTTTCTGGTTTACAGCCCTTGTGAAGCTCAAGAAGGTTGATGGGCGCTGCGCTCGTAAAAACAAGTTCGTTCGGCCGATCTGTCTGCCGGACGAGTCCATGACGTTCCCAGACTACACATGTTGCACCATCTCAGGCTGGGGACACGTGCAGGAGAGTATGTAAACACACACACACACACACACACACACACACACACACACACAGCATTCCTACTATTTAAATAGTCACATATTTCAGTAATCTATTGCCAGTATTTTGGAAATGCCCCTAGGTTTCAGTTATAACCGAGTTCCTAATGGAAACATTTTGTGTTCTTTCCTCAAGTGCAGGACAGATTCTTCTGCTATTCGGTCATACATTACAGATGTGGATAGAGATTACAGTGAATAAGACTAGTTTGTCTGAAGAAAGTGCATTCTCAGAGCATAGAGCTAAATTAACTTGTAAACACATATTGTTTTTATATAGAAATCATTATTACGTGCACGAACAAATAGATCCTTGGACTGTTAGTGACTGTGTGTGTGTGTGTGTGTGTGTCTCTTAGGGGGAGATACATATTCCTCTCTGAGGGAGGGAACTGTGAAACTTATTCCGCATGAGAAGTGTTCCTCTGACGAGGTGTATGGCTCGGAGGTGAGAGAGGGGATGCTGTGTGCAGGAAGTTCCAACTGCGTGGATGCTTGCCAGGTAAGCGGCGCCTAATATTGTACTTGACCCTGGAATTTAGCAATAAAGGTCCAGGGAATGATTGACGATTATGCAGTATTATTAACGGGCGTTCAAGTCAAACCAGGACTTGTGATGAAGCAATTTCCACATGTTTGGGCCATTAAAGGAGTTCCTGGGAGGCCAGAGTTTCAGACGTGAAACGGGTAGTCCGATCATTGCTGTGGTGTACTGAGAAAAACGTTCTACCTTGATGGTATACGTACAAGCGCTAGAGAAACACCCAGATAAGAACATTAGTGTAGCAGGAAATTATATAGAGAAATAAATAGAGTTTTTGCTCATCATATCTGTATTCTACTGAGCCCCTAAAGGGACATAAGTGGAAAAAAATTAATGTTGCATGAAAAAAAATAAAACTAACATGATGTGGGCAAAAAAAATTTAAGCTAGGAAAAAAAAAGTCAAGGGCAATTTTATATTTGCAAGATCTCGCAAACAATTCCGCGAGATCTCACAAACATTTCACGAGATCTCGCAAATGTCTCGCAAATGAGATCTCGTTCTTCTCCAGTTTTTTTTTCTCGCGTCTCATGTGCTGTTCCAATCCACCCCTAAACACCCCCCTTTAACGGATTTTTTCCCTTTAGGGGCTCCATAGTATTCTGTTATGCTGCTCAAGCAAAAGTCCCGGTTTGACTTGAATGCCCCTGACTTAGTTAAAAGTGACCCAATTTGATTCACATCTAAAAACCCGCTGGCCACTTTTAATAGGAACACCAGTAACCGGCTCACTGATTCATTCATTGATTCATCGCAATCTGGCTGTTATGTGGAAGTACAGAATAGCCAATAAGTCATGCAGATACAGGTCCACCATTTCAGAATGGTCAAATTGTTGGGCAAATTACTGGAACTAGGTTAAAAGCTCTAGCATATTGTAAAAACTTGGTAGTAAGACTTTCGATCTAGGAACCTTGGTAGTCCAATTAGGGACCGTGGAGGCCATTGGTGATTACCAGAGTATTTATGCCCATTTTACGACCACGGTGGGACCTCTGGAAAGGAAAGTGCAGTACCCGGAGGAAACCCACCAACCACTGGGAGACCATGCAAACTCCAGGCACACATACCCCGAGGGGTGAATCGAACCCTTGACCCTGGAGGTGCAAACTGACAGTTATAACCACTAAGACACCGTGCCAACAATTAGTGAGACTAATCAGAAAAAAGGCGTCGGTTTCCTTGGAAACATAAAGATTAGACTTTAGAGCAACGGAAACCCCATATGGACCTTACACCAGAGCGATGTTTACACCGGGAAAGAAGGGAGTCGCATGAAGAGATGCAACATCATGCATAGTGTCATGGAGGCAGTTTTAAGGTCTGGGGTTGCTTCGAATGCTTAGGTCAAGGCTTCTCAACGATATTTGGCAGTAAAATGAAGTCACCTGACGACCTGAATGTACTGAATAGTTATTACATCTATATAGATTTGTTTCTATCCTGATGGCACAGGCATGTTGCAGGAATCACGTCAACAGGTATATCAACCCCATAATCTAATATAATAAAAGCTGAAGGTGATAGAATGAAATCTTGTGTATAATACGTAGAAATACTGGACTTAACATTCAATCAACTATTATTATTACAATTATTTTGTAATTTAATCATCAGTAAAAACCATTTATGTGTGTGTGTGTGTGTGTGTGTGTGTGTGTGTGTGTGTGTGTGTTTATAGGGAGACTCCGGCGGGCCACTGGCATGTGTGCGTAATGAAGCGAGTTTCCTCTACGGTATCATTAGTTGGGGTGATGGTTGCGGAAGAACAGGGAAACCAGGCGTCTACACCAAAGTCACCAAATACGTCACGTGGATCAATGACATCATCCGGCGCAAAAAACCCTCCCAGAAGAAAGGATTTTAGAGCGTGTATTAGCGTGAAATTGCCATGTCTATTGCCAGACATTTTTTTATAGAGAACTGTGAATGAAGAGTTTGTTTTATAATCTAATAAATTATATGGAAAACCATGCCTCATGTTATATCCTCATGTCACTTGAATAAACAACGTTTTGATATAGACTTGAATCATTGTCATCCACTGGCTGGTGTTGTTTTTGGGAATACAAGCTCGGCAAATCCAGTCGGGTTTCTCTGCTTAAGACCGCTGTGTGATGCTTTGTGTAGCGGTGTTGTTTTTCTTTTTTTTTTTTATTGAAGCATTTGACCTTTGACCTGGTTAACTGGTAAAATTCCAGCTTCTGGGAGGACAACTGTTTAAACATGGGCGGGGAAAGATGGAAAAAGAAAGACGCTCGACTGTTAACAAAAATGACAGAATGAAAGAGTCTGTGATGGAAGGGCCATAATGGGCATAAATACTGGACGAACGTTGTAATCCAGGACATACAGGTACTCTGTGGTCCACAGGGTTGCTCTCAGATTGGCAGCATGAGTCCTCCTGTCCCTTAACTCTTAAAGAAGAGTTATTGTCAGTCAAAGATATTGGGTCAATAGGATTTAAATCGGGTTACTCAGACGTGGTCACCTGAGGCCATAAGTGACATTAGATATAAATAGCAAGAGATGATTTTATCATTATGTACGTCATAAGGAAGAGAGTTTGTGTTATTCCGGTGCAGGTTTATTCCACCCCCCCCCCCTTGTATGACATAATAATCCACTTTTCCAAGAAGTCTTTCTACTAGGTTTTGTAGACTGGCTTCAGATTAAACAGCATTAGTGGCGTCATGCACTAATATCGGACCTGGTGGTCTGGCAAGTACAAAACTGTTTCTGATGCAAACATTTTATTTAATCTGATAACGCTTAAACAAAGGTAATTTGGTTGATCTAACTTGCCAGTATTTCTGGCAAAATAAAAACCAAAAGCTGGTGGGAACAGCGGTGAAGTAAGTATGTAAGTACTGTAAGTAGTTGTGCAACTTAATCATTTTAATTCAACACAGGGCTGTACAAAGAATGAACAAAATGCATTTTCTCCTCGGTCCAGGTGTTCCTTTCATCCTTGGATCTATCTGCATGGATAGAGCTTCACTTTTTTTTTTTTCCTATAATACCCTGAGTTCGTCCTACCTCCCAAAAGCATGCCTGTAAGATGACTGGCTACTAAGGGTGTGAGTGTGTGTACGTACAGTATTTGTTTGTGTACAGTTTTCTGCAACGGACTGGCAGCTGATCTAAGTGATATTCCTGCCTCTTCCCCAGTGTTCCTGGAATAGGCTCTAGATCTACAATGACTTGGTCAGGATAAAGGGATATTTATATGTGGCATATGGAACCCCGAAGTGGTTACATCATCTATTCCATTAATTATTGAGGTTTGGGGGACTGGAGTCTATCCAAGGGAACTTACGGCACAAGGCAGGGTACCGGGACGTGATGTCAAACTATCGGCAGCCACAAGCAATCAAACCTACAGTGAAAGTCTTTGTGATGGGAAACCAGAGTCTCCAGAGGAAACCCGTTAAGCACAGGGATAACATGAGAACATGCAAACTCCATGCACACAAACCAAAGGCTAATGCCATCATGTCACCGTGCCAGCCACCATACTGCTCTTGGCTGTTGCTTCGAATGATAGAACAAAGTAAGTACTGTGAAATGTTGACTCTCTGGATATCAGGTCCATGTGAGACATGTAATGCCAATACATAATAATTTGAGGGGAAGTAATAATAACCCTGTCCAGGGTGTACCGCCTCATGCCCTAAGTCTCCTGGGACAGGCTCCCCCCGCGACCATGTATACGGGATAAAGCGGTATAGATGATGCTATATAACGTGCTATATAAATAAAACTGAATTGAATTGAATTTAAATATAAGGATGTTAAACCTTTCTAAAAGTTTCTAGACATTGTTCACTATTATTTGCATTCATTTTCCTGATCTACTGGAAGATTTTGTGCATTCAAATCTATTAATTAATTAATTAATTAATTAATTAATCAACCTGGACAGTGTGCCAATCCATCACAGGACACACACACCCACATACACACTCATTCACACACTATGGGCAATTTGAGAATGCCAATCAGCCTAATCTGCATGCCTTTGGACTGTAGGAGGAAACCGGAGCACCCAGAGGAAACCCAACAATCGAACCTGGCCCGTGTATTAATTATTTATATAAAATAGATAGACAGACAAATACTTTATTGATTTTTGAGGGGAATTCCAGATATCCAGCAGCAATAGAGACAGTAGATTTGTAGATTTGATTGCACACTGCATGTCTTACGTACATACTGTATAGTCAGTATACACAGGGTAAGAGCAAAAACTACAAGATGTATTATATTATACAAGATATTATGAGGTAATGATGACCATTGAAAACCTAGAAATAGTACTATAGGTCAAGTAAACTATACGGATATTACGTTGGAGGCTACATGCTAATATTTCTATGCTTATCTTCGCTTGAACCGTGCGCATGCACAGAAGAAGCGCCCGCGCGCGCATCTTACTGTAACGTGCGCTCTGGTAATTAAATACTGTTATACAATCACAGTTTATTTTTTGTTTGTTTGTTTGTTTTTGCACACTGCATGTCTTACATATAGTCAGTATACACAGGGTAAGAGCAAAAACTACAAGATGTATTTATTATACAAGATATTATGAGGTAACGATGACCATTTAAAACCTAGAAATAGTACTATAGGTCAAGTAAACTATACGGATATTACGTTGGAGGCTACATGCTAATATTTCTATGCTTATCTTCGCTTGAACCGTGCGCATGCACAGAAGAATCGCGCGCGCGCGCATCATACTGTAACGTGCGCTCTGGTAATTAAATACTGTTATACAAGTTTTTTGTTTGTTTGTTTTTTATTTTATAGACAGGACGTTAAAACAAAACAAAACACATGAAACAGTTTCCTCGGTGTCACCTGTGCTCTTCCGTCCAAGTGGGACGGCTGTTTTTTTTTTTTTTTTAAAGCGCGTGCGGCTCTCGGTGGCGGCGCCAGTTATTTTGAAAAGTGATCCGCGCGCAGCTGTTCACGAGCCATGAGCGGAGGAAGATGACGGATTCATCGGTCGCGGAAGGACACGTTAAAGTCAGAGACGGCAAAAAGGCGAGGGAGCTTTTGCTTTATTAGAGGCAGACTTTCGTTTCTTTTGCCTGTTTTTATTGCTTGTTTACTTGTTTATTTGCTTGTTTGTTTGTTTCTCTGTCCCCGCAGTGGAAAACGCGCTGGGTAGTCCTCCGTAAGCCCTCACCGGTGGCGGGTATGTAACCGTTAAACCTGATACCTCAGCCCTCACACACACACACACACACAGATACACGTTTCATTAAAGCAAGTTTACTCTCTAAGGTTTTATGTAATGTACTTCCACAAAGCCTTCTGTACTGTTTCCAGTAATCTATGACATAATGACTCACAGGTCCTCATTAGTCTGTCTGTACAGGAATGTGTGTTTAAGTTGAGTGTTTTTAGTCTGCAGGAGTTGAGTTCGCATTATGTTATATATTCAGCAGAGATCCTTGGCTTATATCATGTTCCCCATTCACAACTTTGGCTCTCCCAGTTTAGATCGGCGTGTGTTGAATTACATTTAAAGACACAGAGAACTACCGAGAACTCATGCAAAGACATGCAGATTAAAGCTAGTTGTAGATTGGCACCCCATCCAGGGTGGGATAGGCTCCAGGCCCCCCTGCGACCCTGTATACAGGATAAAGCGGTAATGAGGCCATAACACTGAGAGCAAACGCTGTATGGATTGGACCACTCACAGTAAACATCTCAACACCTCATTCACTTTAACAAACCCAGACACTTTATATCACAACCCATTAAAAACAGTTCATGTCGAACCAGGGACTTTTGAACTCCAGCAGTAATGCACTTATCCCAGAGTTTCACTAGTGCTTGGATACGATCAAGGTACAAACGTTTTCCCAAGTACGCCAGAGCCATGATCCTTTAATAAACCAAACATGCCGAAATGGCTTGGAGCGAAGTCAGGCCCGTACAGGAGATGTTGCAATACAGTAACTCCCAGCCGAGTTCCTTTAATGTGAAAGTGGTGTCGGTGAATGATTGTGTGTACAGTCCCACAGACAGTTAGGTTGCGATCCGTCGACCTTGGAACGCCACTAACATTTAATATTAAACATACTGTATTTAATCTTTCTATTAAATGTTTAATTCAAAATTTCCACTGTCATGAGTTTTGTGAATACCCATCATTCACAAAACCCATGCATTCCCTTTCCCTAATATGCTACGACATCTACATTATGTTAAATGAAGCAAAATTATTTTAGATTGAAATTGGAATGTTTGTGTTAATGACTGAATGCAAGGCCAAAAGTGACTCACTTACATAATACGCGTGAAGCTCTTGGTTGAAAACGTGTAGTGAGCCGGCCGATCATGAAACACCCAGCTGTTGCAAATGGACCAGTAACGATTCTGTAATTTCTGTCAAATTGAAACGCATTTTGTTTGTCACATTATGCAAGAAAACCACACAAGAACATATGCGGAGATGTACTCATCCTGTCATTTGGACTGAAAATGAACAATTTAGCATCTGTCGAGTTTTGATCTGACTCGTTAGGGTGGACCAGCATTTGCGGGAAAGCCTGTACACACTCACTTCTGATATACTGATAATATCTCTACACTGTTTGATGTTTCCAAGTTTTCACTTTTTTTTTTTTGTCAGTACAGTATGTTAGTTAGACCTATAACGTTTGATGCATCAATTAGTGTGTGGCGTGGCGAGTGTATGAATGCACGTGAGTCTAGAGGTCACACTCCTGATGTAGGTGTTGTGACAGCTGTCTATGTGATGTTGCGATAGATAAAGGGTGATGTTTGGACAGTTGCTCCATTTCCTGGGACTGAGAGCAACAGGGAGACTTCACACCTGTCTTATTTACTAACTCATCTTGATCATATTAGCACCTCTCATCCCTAAGCCGATTCAGGTCACGTCAAGGTGTTTTATTAGCAGTAAATTGAATGGTACACAATGGCGAAGGCTGTTTCTCAGTTTCTTGTCTTTGTCACAGACTGCCTGGTGTTATTGGTTTCTAAGGAGCGCGGTGCAAAGGAGCGGAGCAGCGTGGTTCTGGAGCACATCTGCGGTCTGGAGACAGGAGGGAGCAGTGAAGGAGTTGCCTACACTCTGACAATCCTCAGTCTGAATCAGATTGTTCAGCTAGGGTTTGATAGCAAGGAGCCACTACTGGCGTGGGACCTTCGTCTTCGCTACTATCTAGGGGAAGGTGTGTATGACTTTATACTGCCGTTAATGTTTTTTCAGTGACCTCTCACTGCAAAGTGTGTGAATACAGAGTGCATTTCTGGCCTCCACAGTTGCAAAGAATGATTATACAGAAAAAAAGTTGCACACTCTCTAAGATTTTATTCACCACCTTCATTCAGGTTTGATTACGGTGCACAAAGTGGTGGCGAATGCTTTTACTGTGCTTTGTTTTCTACTGTCATCTACATACAGCATTCACAGGGCTCATGTTCAATTGAATTTTTGAAGATGATTTCCGTCACCCAAGTAAGAGAAAAAGGATGACGCAGCGACTTTTGTTACTACTTTCGCTCATCTTTTAATATTACCAACATTAAAGACAAAGTTATATAGGAATAACATTTTTAAAAATATATATAGCTTTTTAATCAAAGTCAATCTGCCCTCTCGTTTTTACAGAGTAAAATGCTGAACTGAAATCAAACACACATGCTCATTCTAGTGCTAAAAGTAATCAGACAAAAAAATTTACATGCCCCTTGTTTTTTTTTTTATTAATTTATTAATTTATTTTTATTTAATTGATAATTTAACGTACTTCCAACCTCGGAATACTGCTCTGCCATTTCCAGTCTAGTCGTTTACAGTCCTTCGTAGCTCTTTTACAACGAGTCTACATAAGAAAATACGTTCTTAAAAACACGAGACAAAGTAGTCCGAACATTGCTGTGTCACACTTTGTTCCGCATCATCCAAACTTACCAGATGAAATGACAGATGAAGTATCATTCTGTAAGTTTATTTCTCTCGTCTCATATCGTTCATGCAGATTCTCAGACATATCCCGGGACAAAGGTCGATGCTACAGACTCCTGCAAAATGAAACGATTTGCTCGTGTAATGCAGGCTCGGTTATTGGCCGATCTTCACAGTTTGCAGTTGAACACACTCTCCTTTAACATTCCCCACAAGTAACCATCAGGCGGTGTAAGAAGAATCAGGGTAATGGGACGGGTATGGGGAGGAATCGTTCTGCCTCCTTTTTCAAACTCAATCTCCGTTTGCGACCGCTTCCATATGAACGGAAATAATCCTCAACGATGAAGACTTTTTCCTCCGTCGAGAGACTCGTTTCTAACACTGCACAACACAACTTCCTTTTCACTACTGGGAACACGTGTGGCTGGAGCTCTGCCACGTCAACAAACGCACATGTGCGTCCGACATGCGCGAGTTTCAGTACTGTATATTTTGGCGTATACCGTATTAGAGATATGTCACTGGCATAACAACCCGAAACGCCAACGATAACTAACGAGGGTTATCTAGCGTTTGACGTTATCTAGGTTAGAATTAGTTTGTTCTAGTGGGTAATAATTTGCTCCTGCGTATGTGTGAATAGTTTTGAGCTGTAGGATCATAAAGGAACTGCAAAATTGTGATCCCTCTAATCCAAACTTTTTACGTGTTACAGTGAAGTGCGCGGAATAAAGCAGATTTCTATTTGAACACTCGTAAGTGCGTATTCAAAAATATACATCGACATCTGTTGAATTTTGAGATGAACTAATGATTTTTTCAAGGTCGATTTTTAAAAATGATATTAGGACGTTTTCCATTTAAAATTGAAATTAGGATATCTTCTCTTCCCGTGGGCCGATTGTGATGAAACAAAGCCTATATGTTACCTCAAGCTTGAACAAATACATCTGTGAAAATGCCATTAAAAATTAATTTAGTAGTTTTTATGTGATGCGTGCACGAACAAACAGACAGACAGACAAAAATTCCAAAAAACATTTTAAAGTGTTCTATATCTATCTCCCAAAAAGATTTTTCCCAAATAACTACAACGTTCAGACAAACACCAACTTTACAGTTTTATTATATGTATAAATAAAAATATAATATATAAAAAAATGTATATTAAAAAATATCATATATAATTTAAAAAAAGACTTTTGAGGTCAGTGTTGGCGATACTTGAATTACCACATGAAAGAATCGCGAATTGTAACTAATGTTTTTCCCCCCCCTCATCTCTATTACTGATGTACCTAAAAATAATACCACAAATAACCGAGCAGTAGTAAGGAGGACACGGAAGTGATTGTGCAACCAGCTCATCGAGGTATTGTCAGAGTTATTAGATTATTATTATAATAGTCTGCATTTGAACATAGATACTGAAAAATATGCAAATGAAAACAAAGTGAGCTGTTCAAAGTGACGAGATCCAGTGCAAGCACAAACCTGATCCAATGAGGGAAAAACAAACAGTCTCGGGGGTGAACAGTGACCCTTTTGTCGACTCTTTGGTGAGATTCAAGCTCATAAACTTCTGGCCCCTGGCACAGAAACTTAATAGACCACTGCCACAACGATTGTTGTGTAAAAGCAAAGAACAATAATCCGGTTTTGTGGACCAGCTGATGAGGACAAGGAGATCATTTTAAACATTGTGTAAATTGTTATGGAACAGCTACTGATGAAAAAAAATTTATAGTAATGTTTTTAAGATTAAAGGTGCCCTTAAGCAAGAGAGTCTGTTAGAAGGAATGCACATCAAAGCCTGCCATTCATTTGCCTCATAAATCTGAGAAGCAAATAACCCAATGTGACCTAGGAGTGCGTGTGTGTGTGTGTGTGTGTGTGTCCGTGTGTGTGTGAGTGGAGGGTGGGGGATTTGCAGTTACTAAACTGAGGGGGGCTGATAAAGCATGCTGTGAAGTCACATCCTTGCTGTCACTCCATGTGTGTATGTATATGTGTGTGATTGTAAAGTATCCTGAACTTTGACTCCCTGCCTCATTGTTTTGATTTGTGGCCATTCACGAATTTGCATCAGACTCAGTGCTGACAGGTTCAACCAGTCCCACACACATTGCTTCTCTCGAAGTCCCCCTCAGTGTATATAACCTCCTAGTGTACTGCACAAGTTATTTTCCTCACACCTCGACTAGGTTACAGGGGAACCTTGAATTGTGAGAATTTTTAAAAAGAAAAAAGTTTAAACGAGCGAGGTCTTGCAATACGAGTACTGTAATACGTATACGCTTTGTCTGCCGCACGTCACATGATCACAACTGGGCCAATGGTTCTTTTCTCTCTTGCGCTGTGGGATTCTGGGTAATCATCTCCCATGCTCAGTACCACACCAACGACCCTCGTGAAGGAAAAAAAAGTTTAAAAAGGCAGTAGCAGTGTGGGAGATAAATCTGTTTATAGCTGCTTCTTTTGATCTTGTCTAGCACCAGTTCTTTTCAAAGGTAAAACACAGGTACATTTTTTTATTTTTACTTAATATTTTGTATTAATTATGTTTCTATGATTATTTTTGGGCTGTGGAACGAATCATTGGACTTTCCATTATTTTTTTAATTCATGTTCATTACACGAAACGAAACAACATTCCTCCAGGACCAAAGTGCTACATACAGACAACATAAATTTACAACATAAATTAACAAGAAATAACTAGCTAACTAAGAAACCTATTTAGCTGGCTAGCTAAGACAAGACAAGATTGACAAGACAACATAAATTAACAACATAAACTAACAAAAAAACTAGCTAGCTAACTTAGAAAACTAATTAGCCAGCTAGCTGAGACAAGACAGATTTAATGACATTTTAAGTTAACAGAAAAAACGGTCTAAGTTTTATACAAAAGAGATAATACAAAGTTTACAATGCAAATATGCAAACAAGAGAGACAAAGTGACAACGCGACAACATGACACGTTTCAATACTGATGGGGTATTGAATACTTTAAAGGAAAAATTCACTTTGATATACGAACGAATTATGCTTGCAATCCAAGGTTTAACTGGATTCTCATCTCAGTTAACTGTATGTTAACCTTAAGCTAGAGTGGCAAAAATACAAAAACTTATTTCAGGATGATCACCCTGGATACCTACTGTATCAACTGCCATTATTTTCACTTATTTTGTATTTTTCTTTTACCAAGCTGAAGTCAGTATATGGGAATGATTGTGCCTCTGATTTTGTGGTCACATCTTTGCCAGGTTGTGTCCTGCACATTTTGGACATTTTTTCTAACTGATAGTTAAACAAGTTAACAATCAATAATCAATGCATCTATAATAACTACTTAGTTGCACATTTTTTCTCAGTTTAAGTTTTACTTAAACAGTTCCGGCAGCCCAATCCAGTGTTTCTCATGCATAGATGTACTATGCATTATAAACACTGTCCACCACGTATTTATAATTATTTATTAATTGTTTATGACGGTAGTGAGACCATCAGTGTTGTTTGGTTTGGAGATGTTGCCTCTGATTAAAAAAGACAGGAAGCAGAGCTGGAGGTGGGAGAGCTGAAGATGCTGCGATTTGCTTCGGGAGTGACAAGAATGGACAAGATTACGAATGAGTATATTAGAGGGACAGTTGCAGGTAGGACGGTTTCAGGTCAAAGTTATAGAGGGCAGACTAAGATGGTTTGGACATGTGCAGAGGAGGCCTGAGGGGTATATCAGGAGGAGAAGGAGGGTGGAGGGTAGAGTGACGAGGGAAAATGTGGTAGACAGAGTTAGATGAAGACAAATGGCAATCCCTAACAGAAGCAAAAAAAAGAAGCTCACAAATATAAACGTTTGTGTGGTCGAATTTAGCTGTAAGCAGGCCAAATCAATCTGTAGTTCTTAAAAGGAATTGTGGAGACCCAACTCGTCAAATAAGTTATTAGCAAGCTAGCTAATAAGGATAACTAATCTGGTGTTGGCATACAGCTGGGTTGTCATGGTTAGCATCCTGTACTGCAGGTTAGCAAGATTAAAAAGGATTTTCTAAAACGTAAGACAGTGTTTCCACTGTCTGTGAGGAAACACAGACAGTGGAATTAGGAACTAGTGGAATTAGCAAAACTTAAGAAATTAGAATATATTTTCTGAAAGTCTATTAAAACTAAAATGTTAAAACAAACAATGCAATTTTTGCAACACATACAATGTGGGGCAGTGACTTAAAGTGTTAAAGCAGCTAGCTATTATTTTTCTGTTATTTGACACAAAGTGGAACAGTAAATAATACAGCTATTGAAAATACTGCCAAAAATGTAAAAATAAGGCAGGTAAAAACATAATTTTTTTCTGTATCTTTTTCTGCCTAGACTGCAAGTGTTGTAATTTTTATAGAGATCTGAGATGTGGAGAAGGAGATGCAAAATAAGCATTATTTAATTTCTTACAGGCATTCAATTTCTAGATCATTAACATCCCTAATCATGTCCCAACATGAACGTTTAGCTACTGTACATTCATGTATTATGTGAATTATTATAGTACCCTATGTTTTTTTTTATGCTTTGTGCTGAATTAATGTCCAAAAGCCCTCTGTGATGCGGCCAATTTGGGCCCAGATTAATTGCAACGAATTGAAACAAAACTGCTATTAAAATAGCTATTGATTTAATATTTTAAAGAAAACCGCTCAGAAAACCAGAGCTCACCACTCAATTCACTCGCCATTCAAAACAACATGGCCAACCAACACGGAAACCTTCATCTATCGTTCAGCGAGGTTCGTATGCTCAGGGGTTGCGCTGCCATGTCGAAATATGCTATTGTAGCATAAACCCGATAGCATTATGTGTAAAAGTTGCAATGAAAATAACAATTGTTACAATGTTGTATAGTTCGATCAGTGGACATGCAAATATTTACATATTTAAAAGTCAAGTAGCTGTAATAATGGTTTAAATTGTTTAGGCAGTATGTTTCAATGATAAGCAGCATGTTTCAATTCATGCACCTTTGTAGCACATTTCGATGCGTTCATTGTCAGAAAGGCAAAAAAATAGGGGCTGCATGTTTTTAGAGCATGAGCTTAGGTATGGCATTACAGGGTACGGGATTTTGAAGAACAATGTTTAAAGAGGATAGAGTCGTAAGAAGAAATATGTACAGTACATTAACAGTAATGACTTATTTTGGACATTTATTCATGCATTCTGTTCTAAGAAATATTGTATTTTGGCAGTTTTACAGTAGCCGCAGAGCACTGTATGCAGGACTACAGGTATAGTATTCATTATGTCAACGGCACAAGAAGCAAAAGTTACAATTACCATAAATTAATAGTCATTAATAGATCTTAATCGTAATTTCTTAAATGAGAACACATTGCTGTTATCACATCTCTTATAGACTTTGGGAAATTTTTGACACATGATAATAATTATACAGTTATACAATCATATAGCCTAAAACAGCTTTGGGGACAAAGGCAAGATTGGCCCTTCATGTAACAAAGACATACAGTTACATACTGTATACATACAGAACTACTTCAAAAGAAGTCTGAAAAGTTAGCCTTTAATTAGTTGTGTTAACGTTGGCATGCTAGATTAATTACTATCATCACCCAACATAAAATGTTAATGTGGTCGAATCTTATTATGATATGTGAACTTGAGAAACATCCAATTCTCAATCCATAGGGTTTAATATGATTTAATATGGCCCACCCTCCAGCTTCAACTCTTGTGGAGTGTGTTTATGGGAATTTTTGACACAGATGTTGGACAAGAAGGCCTGACTTGCAGTCTCCGCTCTAATTTATCCCAAAGGTGTTCTATGTGTCTGTTGTGTCTATGGTGTGAAAGCAACTGAGCAACTTGAGCAGCTTGTATTAATGAAAAATGCAGTGTCCCTCATTTGAACACATTTTGGCTTTAGGGAAGACGACCAAACAAAAAGAAGTCGAATATAAACACTGGATAATCATTCATCATGGCTTTACTCTTGCTCAGATATACATAATTTACTTTGACACTTTATATAGACAGGTGCGTGCCTTGCCTAATTATGTCCAATCAAGTCAATTATGCTTAGATGGACTCAAGGATCTCAAGGACCGTTGATGCACTAGGATGCACTAGGGCTCAGTTGCAGGTGTCATTACAAAGGGTCTGAACACAAATGTGCAAATATGCAAATGTGACATTTCAGTCTTTTTTTAAATATGAATTAACAAAACACTCCAAACATTGATGAGGAAGCGGTTGAATCCATTTTAAGATTAATGTGAAACATAACAAACTGTGGAAAATGAGTCTCATAAAATTTTCCTTCGGCACTGGGTCACAGTTTACACAAGTGACAGTTCAAGAACATAAAAATTTTTTTTTTCCTAAGCTCTTCATTTTATCTTCATTCTTACAAAGTAACTTGGAAAGTAACATTTTCCCTCACGAGGCCCCCCGAAAAAACACCTGCAAGCAAAGTTCAGTGTGTTATCACACTGACGCATGTGTACCATTTGCTAATTGGATCAGTTCCCTTATCGTGCGTGAAGTGTGTGTTAAAACTGTTAATAAATATCCCAAACCCATCTGTTCTGCACATGGGTGCTGAATAATTTTGCTTCACTTCACTGAGCGATGTTACGCAGATTGTGTGTGTTCAAGTGTTTACGATTAGTTTTATAAGAATTCTCAGGTAGTCTCACATCATTGTGGATATTCCTGGTTAATTCTTGTTCGTTTTACGCATTGTCCAAAAGTTTGTGAAAACCTGACCATCACATATCCATATACATCTCTGGAAACATAAGAAAGATGATCAGTTTCTTTTCTTTCTTTTTTTTTTCTTACAGGTTCATGTATTGGTGAGATGAACAGTTTTGTTAAATTTTTTGTAAACTGCTGCCAATATTTCTTAGCAAGTTCAAAATATAACTATTGTTATTTGGAGTGTATATTTGAAGGAAACGTCAATTTCATAACACATCAAAAAAAACACAAGATCATGCAGTTAGCAGAGCTTGAATAACTCAAATAAACCAAAATGCAAATAATTTGTAAAAAAAAACTCTTGATGACTTTCCAGAAGTTTCCTGGAGTAAATTGCAGTGCTCTCTTATGTTTTATTCAGAGCTGTATGTGTTTTCACCATCCAAATCAATGCTGCATGAATTCTTCCTTTTTTGCTGCTACAACCTATTCCACTCTTTCAGAAAAGCTCGGGATTTGTCCATTCAGCCCAGGATGTCAGGGCGGATGGTGAGAAAGGGTTTCAATTCATCCTGAAGGTGCTCAGTGTGGGGTCGAGGTCTGACGACGGCCAATCAAATCATACACGAAAAGCCGATTCCAGATGATGCATGATGGATGATAGCATACACAATTCGAGCATACATTTATACGTATTTAGTCATTTAGTAGACACTCTTGTCCGGTGTGACTTGCAAAATCTGCAAACACTTACAGTTAAAGCATAGCAAACAACTCTGCAAGGATTCCTAACCTGAAAAACAGGTTAGAGAGACATGCTAGTTTGTACAAATGAGCATTTTAAGCCTAAGTGCATAAACAATATACAAACCAATGGGTCAAATCTCAGCCTTAGCGCAGAAATATTAATACACTACATACAACAAATAAATGAACGCATGGTGAATGAAATGAGAGTGGGTATGAGAATATGCTGAGTCACTGTGTCAGAGTAAACAAACAGGGACAGTTAAACAAGAGGTTTGCTGTTTTTTAAGGTTATACCACCCTCTATTGAGAAATATGCTGAATTTGATCAAATACCTCAACATCATAAAACTGGTTCAGTTTGTAAATCATGTCAAAAGTGTATTATTGTGAAAAAGGAAAATATTTTATATTATAATAGGTTCAATATCTAAAGATCCCCGCTGCATAAGTTCTCTCTCTCTCTCTCTCGTCCACACCCTTTTCCCAACAGTACACAGTTTTAAGGTGACAGTCCTGCCAGGTACTAAGCTGGAAACTGGTCTGGCCACTCTTCACCTGTGCAACAATCTGCTCGTCATTGCCAGAGACGCCCCCCCCATTATCAGTGGCCAGTGGAATCTCCTGGACCTGCGCAGATACGGCCCCGTCCCCAACGGCTTCGTGTTTGAGGGTGGCACTCGCTGTGGTTACTGTAAGTACAGTAAGCAGGTTAAATATGTGTGTCCTGGCATCATCCATGTGCGCGTTATGCAAAATCAAAAACCAAAGCTTCAGTGTTTATACCTGAGCTGTATCAAGTACAGTGGACCCTCAGATTACGAGCACAGTTCGTTCCGGAAGTGAGCTCGTATTCCAAAACACTCGTAAATCAAATCGGATTTTCCCATAAGATATAATGGAAACTCAAATTATTCTTTCCACAGCCAAAAAGAAATAAATGCATAAAAATAATTAACACAAAATATTAAGTAAAAATAAAACAAATTAAGCTGCACTTTACCCTTTAAAAAAAGTAAAAATAAACCTCGACAGAAGTGTTTCCGTTTGTGCACGCAGGCACTGTGTGTGTCCGTGAATCTAAAGTAAGGAGCCCCTCCCCCTTCTCGTCTTACACTTACCCTTCCTCCGCTCTTTTCACACACGCGCACACACAACGGAAACACTGTTTTATCGGAAAAATAAACAAGAAATCTCTCTAATGACAC
>JAQQZT010000013.1:10764589-10786626 GCA_030068275.1 Clarias platycephalus | reverse complement strand
ATTTAGTTTTTTATTATTATTGTTATTATTCTTCCATCCATCCATCTAGGATTCTCTGTAGTTCAACTAGGAACAACTAGAGGCCAATGGTGATTATTATTGTATTTATTCCCATATTACGACAGTGGTAGGACCTCCGGTCAACATTCACATACTTATTCATACACTACGGTCAATTTGGGAATCCTAATAAGACTAATCTGCATGTCTTTGGACTCTGGGAGGAAACCTGAGCACCCCAGGTAAACCACAGTGCTAAACACTAATTCATATAATTATAATACTCAAATGGAATCAAACTGATGCCATCAAGCACATAGGTTGGATGAAGGTTTTTGCAGGTTAAAGTGACTGCCTGTTAAATGTAGAAAATAATAACAAATCCCATTAAAAAGAGGAGACTTGATCATGGACAAAACATGGTGCTAAAAATGTCTCACCTAGGTGAAAAAGCGAATTTTCAGATAGGATCTTATTTTCTCAGATAAAAAGAAACACATTTACTAAATACAATTTTTGTAATTTACATCTTTCAAAAATCTTAAATGTCATTCAGATGAAACTTTGGCTGATTTAGATTTCACATGAAAACATATAAACCTGAAAGAGTGTATTATTCTACAATGCAAATTTGTGAAGATATTGCAAGATGAATTTGACATGGTTATGGACACTACAGATTATTATAATTTTTTTGCATTTACCAAAAAAAAAACAATTTAAGCTAATATTTTTACAGAACATATACTTCTAAAAGCTCACACCAACTTTAGTATCAATATTCATAAAGAAATATGAATAATTTGCATTTCAAATGATTATTGTTTGAAGCAAGACAAAATATAACGCTGAAAAATGGGAATTTTTGTAGGCACAGATAAATTCATCTTCAACTTGAATTTTTTAAGAAAAGCAAGATTGGTTACTTTCATGTTGCATAAACTTCAGAAGCAGCCTCTTTGGCCACATAAAATTTCTGTATTGTATGTATAATATAACATAATAATAAAATCAGCACCAATGCAAAACAGTTAAACCAAAAAATTAAGGTTTTATGGGATAGGGCGTAAACTGTGTTGCTTTGGTGGTAAATATGACATCCTTTAGTTTCATCTTTTCGTTTTGGAAATGTGACCGATATCAAGGCTTGATTGATGCGTGCAATCTGGCAACCCTGTGTTAGCGCTCAGAGGCGCGCTGGAGATGGAACAGAGAGAGAGAGAGAGAGAGATGAGGAGAGAGAGAGAGAGAGAGAGAGAAAGAGCTGAGGAGAGAACAGGAGCGATGACTTTGTAGAAGAAGGCTTCGTAATACAAGACTTCATCGTTTCTGGTTTTTTCCTCGAGCTGGGATTTTAACCGTTTGAAACTTTCTGGTATGTTTGCTGTAATGAGTGTGCGTGCGAGCGCGCGCGCGCGTGCGTTGTTTTCAAATGGAACCACTGCGCGCGGGTAACGCGGGAGAACTCTACAGATTGATGCATTCTATGATGCGGAAAGAGGATAACGGATTAACGCTACTGTAACACGGTTTCGCGCGGAGAGGGATGGAGGCACCGGGTGGCACGGACGCGCCTGCGGTCTCCTACCCGCCGTCGTCTGCGAACTCCTCGTGGGAGTCGGGAGCGCGCTACTCGCGGACGGCTGCAGTGGGTCTCGCGGCGCTCGTCGCCTTCCTCATCGTGTTCACGGTGGTAGGGAATGCGCTCGTGATGCTCGCGGTGCTAACGAGCCGCGCGCTGCGCGCGCCGCAGAACCTCTTCCTGGTGTCTCTGGCCGCCGCGGATATCCTGGTGGCGGCGCTAGTCATGCCCTTCTCGCTCGCCAACGAGTTGATGGGGTACTGGCACTTCGGCCGCGCTTGGTGCGGCGCCTACCTGGCCCTGGACGTGCTCTTCTGCACCGCCTCCATCGGGCACCTCTGCGCCATCAGCCTGGACCGCTACTGGTCCGTCACGAGCGCCGTCCAGTACAACCTGAAGCGCACGCCCCGCCGCATCAAGGCGGCCATCCTGGTCGTGTGGCTCATCTCCGCCCTCATATCCTCGCCGCCGCTCTTCTCCATGATGGACGACGGCTTGGCCGAGGGCGCGGGGCATCTCCCGCAGTGCCAGCTCAACGACGACACGTGGTACATTTTAGCCTCCAGTTCGGCATCCTTCTTCGTTCCGTGCGTCATCATGGTCCTCGTCTACATCCGCATTTACAGGGTGGCCAAGACGAGAACAAGGACCTGTTCGGAGAAGAAGCCCAGCCTGGACACGGAGAATGGCGTCAGCATCGCAACGTCAGTGGTGCGAATGAACGGAGAACGAGAGAACGGGCACTGTTCAGAGGCGACCTGCGTAACCGCCGTGCCGCGGCCTTCGATCCAGGCAGAACCAGACCCCACTTCGATTTTGGAGGCCAAAAGCTGGAAGGAAAAAGATACAACGCCAAGTAGAAGCCACGGCGAAGGTTCGAAACGTGGGTCATCGTTGGCCTCGCTGGCATCAGAGACCAGCAGACGGGCGTCCCGTGCCAGCAGCAAGACGCAGGATCTGTTCTCGTCTCGGAGGATGTCGAGCGGACGGAGGAAGAGCAGCGGCGGTGGCGGCAGCGTGAGGAGGAGGAGGGCATCGCAGGTGCGTGAAAAGCGCTTCACCTTCGTGCTGGCTGTGGTGATGGGTGTCTTTGTGCTCTGCTGGTTCCCTTTCTTCTTCAGCTACAGCTTGTACGGTGTGTGCCGCCAGGCGTGCCACATCCCCGACCTCCTCTTCAAGTTCTTCTTCTGGATCGGTTACTGCAACAGCTCGCTTAACCCAGTCATCTACACCATCTTCAACCAGGACTTCAGACGGGCTTTCCATAAGATTCTTTGTTCACCCTGGAAGAAATCCTTCTAAAACTTTAAATGGACATTTTTTTTTTCCTGGATTCTGGATGTCCTGTAATTCTTTCTCGTTGTTAAATTAGAAAGGAAGAGCTGGAATCAGAAGTCGGTTAGGAAATGAACCAACAGCATAAGATTATAAGGATTGATTTTCTCTTCTCTGGTTGTTGGAGAACGAATTAAAGGTGAGCTGTGAGCGAAGAAGCTTATGGCGAAGAAGACGTAAAGTAGCAGCCGAAAAAACAAGAGTGTGTCTGTACTGGTAAATGAAAAATTTTCCAGATGTATTTATTTTTTATGCAAGCTGTGAAGATGCTGTATTAAATAAAACAAAATGTATAAACCTTTTCTGTGGCTCTGTATTGTAAAGGAACATTATTACCGCTTATAAAGAAGAAAAAGCACAGCTTCGCTTAGAATCTCTCTCTTTCTCTATCTCTGTCTCTCTGTGGTTTGACATTTGCTTTGTCATGTGTCATGTGTTACTCATTACCTCAAAACTCCAGAATGTATAAAAGAAAAAGGTAATTGTCACTGTACAGATCTCATGGTCTGAGATAATTATGCAAAAATTACTTTAATGATCAAATGCTCACCTTTTTTCCACAAACTTGAATCAGGATATTTGTAAATGTCATCCTCTCAGGTTAAAAAGCTAGAGGCAGTGGGTATTTGCAGATGATTAATAATTTCCTACGTGGTATTAAAATCTATAGGTGGTGATCAAAAGCACAGATATTGGTCCAGGCCGGACCATAATGTCTAAAACGAATCTCATGGCTCCATGCAAGCTTTGACTGGCAGCATAAAGCAGATGAATTGACTTCTTGAAAATCTGATCAGGACTGTTTATCTTTTGATTCTTATGGAAGGGGTTTATTTATGGTTGTACTATCATTCAGTATCACCCAAATGAGGATTGGTGTCCTTTTGGGTCTGTTTTTTTTTTTAAAAAGGTTTCTTCCTCATGTCAGCTCAGGGAGAGGTCCAAATAAATCCATTTGTTTATTTCCTCTTGAATTTTTTTTCCCTTAACCATTGTTCAACATGTTATACAAATAAATTGAATTGAATGGAAAGATGGAATATAGGATATAAGAATGAGAGAGAACAAATTTCTACAAAACAGCAAGCTCCATCTTTGTTTAAGGGTGTTTTAGTCATGTGCCAGCTCATGGGTCAAGGCATTGGACTAGTGATCAGAAGGTCCCAGGTTCAATCCCCAGCATCAACAAGTTGCCACTGTTGGGCCCTTGAGCAAGGCCCGTAGCTCTCAACTGCTCAGATGTATAAAGAGATAAAAATGTAAGTCGCTCTGGATAAGGACATCCACCAAATGCCATAATCTAATGTAAACGTAAGTGGAGGAAATAATATGTTAACAAGGCTGGAGAAAGTTGAACAGGTTGTTGCCTGGTAGGTCTGTGATACTGTGGCCAGAAATAAAGAAGAACTTTTTTACTGTACAGAGTAAAAAGAGTACAAAGAGTTGTATTTAGAGCCTTTCAATTGAGTAATGCACTAGATAAAAATTTGATGTTTTCAAATTTACAATCAGACAAAAACCACAAATGTACTGAATGTAACCAAAACTTAAACTTTTTTTTTCTATTTTTAATGTGCTCTTGAGGAATGGTTCTCCAGGTTTCCTGAGATGTTGTTTTTGCCTCCCATTTTCAGTTTCTAGTCCCTGTACCTGACCTGTGAAGCATTCATGCATGAAAAACATCTAAATTAAGGCATGGACCAGAAACAGGTGCAGATTTTAACTAGTATTAGTATATGATTAGTATACTGGCGATGCTGAATGCTGAGTGGTTGGAACAGAGTCAGGAGGGGCTCAAGACCTTTGCTCAGTACTGTATGTCAGATCTTTATACTTTTTATATGCAACAGATGTTTAATGCAATTAATGGAGTAAATCCTAACTAAATTAGTATTGGTACTTTAAGTTATTATGGTACTTTGGTTACAACGATCCCAGTTCACTAGATCTACTGAATAGTATCAGGTGTTATTGCACTAGTAAGTATTTAATAGTAGAATTTAGTTTAATCTCATCCAGCTGCTAAAACCCCATGTGAATGATGTAATGATAAATATTCTTTCATGGTCCATTTTCTCTCAGTGCTCTGTTTTCCTCCTACCTCAGAAAGCTAAACAAGTAGGGGGTTGTAAAGGAAAATTAATACCTCTATTACAAAGAACAATTCTGAATAATGAGTTTTTCCTTTAATATACATGTTCACCTGCTGATAAGGGGCTTGATTAGCCTGGTATTGAGAGTTACGTTAGGTGAAACTGATATGCAAGCGATAGATTGCAATTATTATGAATTCATGGGCCTTTATGCTGAACACAAAGACTTCACCCAAAGACAAATTGCACAGTTGAACTGCTGATGAATAAAAGTACTTGATACTCAAATTACACATTTTTATATTCAGGGAATGAATTAATATAATTTTCATCAAATTGCTAAAGGTTTTCAATTTTATTAATTATTCATTTATGAGATCATTCACTCATCGTCTAAACTGTATTCAGGGTCGCAGAGGGCCCGGAGCCTATCCCAGGAGACTTAGGGCACGAGGCGGGGTACACCCTGGATGGAGTGCCAATCCATTGCAGGGCACACACACACACACACACTCATTAACACAAAACAGGCAATTTGGGAATGGCAATTAGCCGAACATGCATGTTTTGGGCGTAAACCTGGAGGAAACCCACCATGCAAGGAGAGAACATGCAAACTCCATGCACACAGACCAGAGGTGGTAATCGAACCTTTGACCCTGGAGGTGCAAGGCTACATTGCCAACCAATACTCAACATTTTAATATGTTTAAAGGTAATCAATGTTGCCATCAACACTTATATAATGAAAAAGTGACTTTATATATACAGTACAACTTCTGCATTACAGGGAAAGTTAATCTTTTTTTCTCATTTTATCAGGACATTTAATGTCAATGAATGCACTTGTAACATTTTCTTTTAAGACCGATGGTCAACAATATATTTTTATTGTAATGCAATTGATTAAGACTCTTGTCTCATTAAAATACTAATATACTCTACCCCAATCTTGACAAAGCCGGCCCTTTTCATTTGCCCCCCCAGTCACTCAGGAGCCCTTGTAATCATCCTTACTTTTCCCCCTTTTTACCACACCCCTGTTTACAGGAGTTGGATATCTGACTGTATGATAGCAACATGAGGTGCATTGATGTACAGTAGGCTGCGAAAATGCTCCATCCAGAATGCAAATGTGTTCATTTTCTATTCATCTCCTTTGACAGACAGCCACGTGCAAATTATGGCTGCAACTGATCAAGCAGACATATTGGTGTTTCAGGCAAACGTCAGTACCGCACAACTTATCAACGGCTAAATAAAGCGAGTTTATAAAAGCAGTGAACTAGAGAAATGATCACTGTGACAAGAAGATGGAGAAATACTATACTAGTAAGGCAATCACATGCTGGATGCTGGAGGATGCAGAAGTTAGAAAGGTTCTTACATGGTAGGTTTGTGAAGCTGTGGCCAAAAATGGAGGATTTTCCACAATGAGAGATGTTCTACACAAGGTGTATAACAAAAAGTGCCAGTCATCATGCGGTTCAAGGCTTTTGTCTGCAGTAATAGGCTACGCTCACTTTATCAGCCATGTTATACTATTTATTTTTTGTTCGGATCAGATTTTCATGCCATGATCATTCACATTCATGATTACAAATAACTTTTATCTGACTGTAATGTGGATGATGTGGTCATACCTATATGCCATATCCTACCATATTGCACATTGTGCACATTCTGTTTAACTTATACACTTAATCTATACTTTTTATAGGTTTATATTTGGAATAATTTTTTTAATTGTTAATGTATACACGTACCCCAAATTTTTACATTTTAAAATTTTACATTTACATAAAAATCATTCTATCTTTCTGTATTTCCACTCTACCCTATTTTTTATTTTTTTAAGATCATATGAGCATTTCACTGCATATCATACTGTGTATGGTCATGTATGTGACAAATAAATTTTGTATTTGAATTTGGACGTGTATGTCTGCTGAAACAGCACACAAGCCCACATCGATACATCTTCGCTCGTGCCAAGTGGGTTAAAACACATCATATTTGTGTGACCACTTGGATCCGATTTTAGCAAAAATATTCAAGTGATTTTGCTCTGGAGGGCATCAAAGTAGTGAGTCGGCTGGATTTATTGACAGAAGAAAGCCAGGCACCTTGCTTTGGCTCTTTTAGCGGCTATTGCTACAGTATGAAGTCCCTGTGCTAATAGTGCTCTAAACATGTGCAGCGGCAAAAAGTCTCATGAATTCCAAACTGCCCATTCTCATTCACGTCACATGACCAAATAGCAGCTATATAGCCAATCTAAGACCATGTTTAAAAATATTCTTGTGGTTTTGCTCTGGAGGACAAGAAGAAGCTGTTTTAGCGGCTATTGCTAGCATTGCTGTGAAATCCCTATATAACTGGTGCTCTACACATGTGCAGAGGCAAAAAAAAGTCTCGTAAATTCCGATCTGCCTGTTGGTCACATGACCAAGTATCAGATATATCCAATCTAGGACCATGTTTAAAAATTACAATCTGAAAATCATCAGGTCTGCGCATTCAGACAGTTTAGAACTGAGTCACTCCAGGCTGGTAACGTAAACACAGATTCAATTTAGATTTGTTTCCCCACTACTATCAAGACAAACATCAACATCAAATTGTCAAAATTCACACACAGCAAATTAATTTCATGCAACGAGTCAAGGAAATGTAGTACTCACATGTTATGAGTTAGCACTGATCCCTCAGGGAGGAACACAGTCATTATAAGGAACATGCTTGGTTGTATCAGCTGAGGTATGTGTTTACACTGTGTACAATATGGATTTTGCAATGGAATCATGTCCAATTTGCGGAGGAGCTGGGAGGGCATAAAAAAAACCTATATTCAAATATTGATTCTTTTCTGGTGAATAGACTCACACAGAGAAGCTTAACAAACAGCAAAATGAACGACGATAAACGCCTTTATAATTGCCTTGATAACAGTATGAATTTGTCCATAAAACAGCGTGGAACTCAATTGTATCATTATCATTACGTTTTCGGTTTTGAAATTATACAATCGCACCAGAATTCAATCCACCGGGGGAGGACTGCTACACGTTACCCCCTCCTCAACACTCACAAATAGCCTGAATGCGTATAGTTTGGCTCTAGGCAGCAGATTTTTTTTGAGGCAGTTGACAATTGTAACAGAAAACTGAGAAATTTCTGGACTGATTTAAATGGTTCGACTTGCCATGCTGGTTAGTATGGATACTTGAAAGCCAGTGATAAAATATGCAGCAAGTCAGGAATTCGAAACCCACCCTGAGCCTGAAACGTCTTATTAAATGTTATCTCTCAAGGTCTCTCGTTCGGGGGAAATAAGGCTGAAGACAGAATAAAGGCAAACAACAACAACAACAGCTGCAGCCTGTAGCACCTTTAATCCGTTTTGTATTGCCGTCTCTTAGAAAAAGGAAGAAAAAGCGTGTGCTGTTTGTATTAGGCTGCTGTGTTCGATTTGTCTCAGCGGTTTGCCGTAAGCAAGTTATGAATTGATTAATGCGCGATCCATAGTCATTATTGTGTTTATGTTGCCATAAAAATCTACAAAAAGCTGTGTGACAAGAGTGTAATGCCCCAGTAGGTTTTTTTTTTTCTCTGAAGTGTGTAGAAGGATGAATCCCTCTCTGCCCCATTTCTCAGCCACATTTATCAGAGATTTCAGGCCAGCGAATTCTTCAGGAAAGGGGGAATAAACTTTATTTTTCTACCTTTAAAGTTTGGGAATTGTGGCAAAAACCAACTTTCTATTGTAAATTATGAACTGTATACTTACAGGGGTGGCTCCGGTGGTTATGGTGTTGTACTGCGGACCAGGAGTTCCCCGGTTTGCCACCTGGTTGCCTCTGCTGAACCCTTGAGCAAGGTCTTTAACCCCCAAGTGGTTAGATACCATCAGGGGTCGAATTTACAGGGGTCTGTAAATAACTGCCACAGAAACGACGAATGTTTATCCATTGGCTGATGTGGCAGGCGGCATGTAGATGGAACCATCCATCCATTCATACTTAGAACATAGAGTCACTTTTGAGTTCAAAATCGCTCTAATTCTTCTCAGCATAGATTCACCAAGGTGATGGAAACATTCCTTCTTGTCCATATTGACATAATAGCATCACACAGTTGCTGCATATTTGTCAGCTGCACATCCATGATGTGAGTCTCCCCGTTCCACCACAAACCCAAAGGTGCTCTATTGGATTGAGATCTGGTGACCGTGGAGGCTGTTGAAGTACAATGAGCTCACTGTCATGTTCAAGGAATCTATTTGAAATTATTTATCTTTGTGAAATGACATGGTATCCTGAGGTCATAAAGGGACAGACATCATTTAACCAATGCTCACTCGGGACTAAATATGGCAAGAAAATATCCCCCACACCATTACACCACCAGCAGCTGATAGAAGACATGGAGGATCCATGCTTTCATGTTGTTTACGCCAAATTCTGACACTACCATGAGCCCAGATGAAGTGTAGCCTCAGTTTCCTGTTTCTTATCTGACATCAGCTGAGGTACAGTATGTGTTTTTGGCATTCCGTGTGGTATCCTGCTGCTGCAGCCGTTTTGCTTCAAGGTGCAATTTGTTCATTCAGAGATGCTCTTCGACATACCTCAATTGTAACCAGAGGTTATTTGAGTTTCTGTTGCCTTCCTATCAGCTTGAATCCGTTTGGCTATTCTTCTCAGTCCTCTGGCATCAACAAGGCATTTTCAGCCAGAGAACGTCCACTCACTGGATATTTTCTCTTTTTCAGACCGTTCTCTGTAAACCCTAGAGATGGTCATGTGTTAAAATCCCAGTAGATCAGCAGGTTTGGAAATAATCAGACCAGCCTGTTTGGCAAAAACAGCCATGGTACATTCTACTGTATGTCATTTAAATCACCTTTCTTCCCAATTCTGATGCTCAGTTTGAATTTCTTGACCATGATTGTCTTCTTCTTGGCCATGTGATTGGCTGATTGGATATATGTGCTAACAAGTAGCAGGACAGGGGTACCTAATGAAGTGACTGGTGAGTCTAAATATCTGAATCTTTATCTCTATTCACATTTAGATCCAAAGGGTCATGGCCTTATCAGGAAAAAACAAATCTCTTTTTTTTTAATTTTTATTTTATTTATATTTGACTATTTCTTATTAAGTTAGCACCAATCTCTTACCTCAAACCCCTATTTCTTTATTTCTCCTCTGAACACTTTCAGTGTCTATCTAAATGTGCTACTACCATTCCCAACCAGAGAACATAAGCAGCTAGCCAAAGGCGGAGCTCTTCTTATGTGAGGTCACAATAGGGGTCAAATCTGATTAGCTTGTTTAAAAATGGCTTCCATTTTTATCTAACACAAATCTTATTGTTTATTTAACCAACACAAGTTGTTCAATTGTTTTGGATTAATCTGGTGACTGGCAGTGTAAACAATTATTATTAAAACACCTATGAAGCAGAGTAATACGTACTGTATCATTGTGTGTTGTACTCTATATTAGCACTCTTGGAATGCCTCTTGTCCAATCAGATTACTTGGTCAGAATTACTGTTGTACTGTATAATTGTAACCCTTTAACATAGACTTGAGGAGGACTGAACTCATTGTCAGTTCGAGATCTTGTGTTTTGTGACATGGTACCACACTTTATAAGATGAATAAACCGTGACTATAAATGGACGCACATTGTCAGCAAGAATTCTCAAAAGAATCTACTAAATCTAATGGAGTGGATTTAAGGGGTTTAGTGGGTGTCAAGAAACCTTTTGCTTTGTTCCCCACTCTGGAATTAGTTCCTGTTGAAATTCTGTTGGAATTTGTTCATTACACACCCACAGGAGTCTGTCTTGTTATTTGCTTGTGTAAATGTTGTGTAAGGGTTAACATTGACTCTACATTAGCGCGTTTGTGTGAAATTACTAAAGGCCTGGGTGCACCATGAAACACAAAGTTTTGCGTTAGACTTCCATGACTATATTAGTTTCCTAGACATTGCAAAACTAAGAAGCAGCACATGATGCAAGCATATGTCTTAATTTGCATTTGATATAAAATAAAGAATTACATAAATGTGAATTAATTACCATTTTTATTTTAAGATGATTTAAACGCATGAAAAGCCAGAAAAGCGGAACAAGCTAATTATTCTACGGATCGTTTCCAGTAAGTGCTTAAGCGTTTGACTACATCTTGCTCTTGTCCTTGTCATAAATAAAAGTATATGCAGTAATCAATCATTCAATTCTCATGTCAGATAGTCCCTCTTATTTACAAAAAACAAAAGATGAAGCCCCAGGCCTAGTTTACTGCCAGTGTTTCAGTGTCTGGAGACTTCATTTTATTACCGTGTGTGTGTGTGTGTGTGTGTGTGTGTGTTTGGCTCTCTACTTGGCCTTATAAAGCTCATCTGATCACAATCCACATATCAGTTCATGGCTTGGTTCTTCCATGTGCGACCTGAAAGATGTTATTCACTCCTACTTGAGTAGACGGTGCACTATTTTGCTACAGTATGTACGCTGGCAGAGTAATTTGGCAGTTGAACACAAAATGAGTGCAAGGTTGGTGGCAGCATGTTTAATTACACACTGTGAATTGTTCACTCTTTGCTCTGTGCCAACAGGCCAGCCACCTAGCTCTACTCATTCTTCAAAATGTCAGCCATCCAGCAAGAGCTTGGACAAGCAATTGCTGAAAGAAGCAGACTCAATGTTTGTTTGCAGCTGGTATATATTACTCTACTCCTGATGTGTCTGAACTTTCCCTGCAAAAGCAAAAGGAAAAACCTTACAGACCGGGGATTTAAAATTTTAGACCGAGCAACATTTGTAACAGATCCGTACTCATCCATAGACTGCTGATGCTGCATTGCTGTGAATAATGCTGCGGCTGATCAATGATGCTGTGCAGGCAGGCAGCAGAATGTGTTAGGACTCATAGATATGTACATTTGCTGGTATTCAAAGCAGGGCAAAACATGGACTGTTCATGGAAGTCAATTTTCTTGGCAACTCAATTTGCATTGTTTAACTGTTTTTACTGCAAAATGAGATAACTCCGTTTTTTGCAGTTCTGAGGGGGAAAAATCAAATAAGGCAAGAAGCATTGCAAACTTTAAATTAAATTGTTTTGGTTACATAGTTATGAATTGTGTGTGATTTTAAAAATGCTACAGTATAACTCCACCTCCCACAGATTTGTCACAATGGATAAATCAAACTTAACCTGTGTTGTATTTAAGTATGCAATTTTAAACTCATAAAACTCATTTTATGATTGTGATTCAGTAGTGAATCAAACAGAAATTAATGGCAGCAAGTTAGATCAAGGAAAAAAGTGTTGAGTTGTGTTGCACATCAAACCTTTATAATTACAGGTAGTCCCTGACTTACAAACATCCGAGTTATGAATTTCCGCAGATACGAATGGACCACGATTCTACTTCAGGTTCAACCACAGAAGTAACTCACGTGTATTGTAAAAAAAAAAAAATTACACTGCAGTGCACGAGATACCAATATTTTTATTTATTTATTTATTTTTGGATTTTTTCCCAGATTTTCTCCCTAATTTAGTCGTGTCCAATTCCTCCCTGTCACTAGGGGGCTCCCACATTAAGCTACTACTGGTAGCTACTACTACCATTCAGCCGTGAGGGCCGAAGACTATCTCGTGTTTCCTCCGAACCCTGTGACGTCAGCCGACCGCATCTTTTCAAACTGCTCGCTCACGCACCGTTGGGGGCGGCGTAACACACTCGGAGGACAGCACTATCCGCTCCTTCCGCGTGCGCGAGCTCACAGACGCCCCTGATTGGCTGTAGAGCCGTGATTAATGTGGGAGCACTAAGTACCTCTCATCCCTCCCCTCTGAGAGAGCTCGGCCAATCAGCTCTCTCGAGACCTCCAGCTGTGAGAGGTTACAGCATCACCCGGGAACCGAACCAGCGATATCCGGATGATATGGCGAGCACTTTACCACTGCACCACTCGGAGGCCCACCAGATACCAATATAAACAGTTATATAGAATATCGTATGTGTGTGTGTGGGTTGTGCGGGAGAAATGAGTCGGCCTCACCGGTTTCAATGAATCAGTCCGGGAGCACGATGATAGAAAATGGCTGTCCTATAAAGCTGTCCTGATGGTGAATAATCTTAATTTCGGAAAATCGGGGTTCACAGTCCAATACAGTGGAAAACAGCTCCGAGGCAAAATGGCGTCCGAGATTCCCCTTGTGATTTAAAGGCGCAGAGACCACACAACACTGTTACATTTAACGTGTGAGATTAATTTCCTTAGGCACAGGTATGGTTTTTGGCCACATGATGGCATGGTGTTTGAAAAGGGGACAGAGATTTAGTCAAGTAGATTGGTATGCTTTCTGTTGTATAGTCGTGTCAAAGGCGTATGAGACTCACTTTTTCAGACTTAAGAACAAATCTGACTTACGACCGTGCTCCCGGTACGGAATTCATTCTTAAGTCTGGGATTTCCTGTACAAAGATTGTTGAAGATCATGAAAAACATTTTTAACATTTTATCCTTCTTTTCCAACAGTTTAATTTTACTTTGGCACATGACGACAGCTGCCTATTACGGTACAGGTATGCGTTGTTTAACCAACAGCTTCCCATACACAGTGTGTGCATCTCATGTGCCTTGTACACAAAATTATTACTTATTAGTAAGTTCATCATGGTGCCAAAATCCAGTAAAAGCAATACAAGTGAAAGCAGGAAAATAAGGGAAATAAAATACATATAAAATGAGATTTGAAACAGAAGGTTGCATTACAAGCTAACATCACCACAGTGCTTACACTACAGTATCCCACACAGCTGTATTAAGTATATGACACGGTGTTCACACAACATCCTAATCACTTAATATTTTATTTCACAGAACATATTGTGCAGGCGATGCATTCTTGGCTTTAACATTCTCTGCAAAGTCGCTGAACACATTTAACTCACTCACACAAGCCGCCATGTTGTATAGCTCATAGTTCAGCTATACTGATCACATGACAGAAAGTAGCAATGCAATTGGTTGGTCAGGATGCGTCTGCTTTTGCTTAAAAATGAGGCTGCAAAACTATCATGGTTATACTTAACACTTATTTCTAAAATAAGGTTATATTAAGGCTTTCAAAATTAAAAACAGCTTGTTATAGACAACATTACGTCAGAGAATAATGATTTGGCAAAAGTATTAAAAGTCTGAAAATGCAGTTTATCCTGTTTCTATGATTATTTTATTTCCATTTCAAAGAGTAAGTAGCATCTGGACTACAGCATAAAATGAGATAACCAATTCATAATGTGCACAGGATGTAATCTATTTTATCATGCTTTTAATCCTGTACACTCCCTGAGTAGCAGTTAAATCTGTAATTATGACTGAGATTCGAATACCAGAGTGTGTGACTTGGTGTGTGACTAACCTGGAAAACTCCTTATTCTGCACGATTAACTTTAACTGAAAATAACCTTGCTGAAAACCTTTTTCTTTGCACTCACGGACTGATTTATTTTTTTATTTTTTTTAAGTTCATGTTTTATGACTTTTAAGTTGACTTTGTCTTGCGCTTGATGCTTCTGATCACAACTGTTCTAGTTTAGTGTTCTGATTAGTTGTATTATTTAAGGTCATGCTTTCTTTAGTTCCCAACATCAGCCAACATCAGTTTCAATGTCTGGTTGTTTTCTGTTTTGGTGGTACTAGTTTTAGGCGTCACGGTGGCTTAGTGGTTGGCACTGTCACCTTGCACCTCCAGGTTTGATTTCCTCCTTGGGGTCTACGTGCATGGGGTTTGGATGGTCTCGCTGTGCTTGCTGGGTTTCATCAAACCTTATAATTAATTGTACTTAATTAAGCATAATATCCCTTCAAGTCAGGATTTGTGGATGAATAAAGAGTAGCCCACAGTGCCATCTGCTGATCATCCAAGAGAAGCACCGTCACATGACAAACCAGTACATACAGTACAGTAGGTGTTTTGAACTAGGCTTGAAGCGAAATAATACTATATGAAGATTACGTATTACACCAGTATTTTCAAGTTGATTAAAATACAGTCACAGAACCCATCTCTTTATTTATCTTTCAGTAAATGAAGATTTTGAGATCTTTTCCATCATGTGTTATATACAATATATAATTAAAAAAAAGTGAAAAGTGTGAGGAAATATGTGCAAATCATAATTATCAGATGAGCAAGCTGAGGACAATCGTGCCAAGATAAAAACAATCAAACCAGGTGTTTTTTTCATTAAAGGAAAGGGTCATTAAAGGAGTTCCTGGGAGGCCATCGTTTCAGACATGAAGCAGGCAATCCGATCACGATGGTATCCAAGCACTACTGAAACGCTGGGATAAGTGCATTAGTGTAGCAGGGGATTATATAGAGAAATAAAGGTAGTTTTTACTCTCATAATTGTGTTCTGTTATTCTGCACAATCAGAAGTCCCGGTTTGACTTGAACAACCTCTCATAGTTAACAGTTTGGCTTAAGATGAGCCACATAATGGGAAAAATGCCACAGAATGCAACAAGACATTTTAAAAATGAACTTTGGTACAACTCTCTCACTCCTCATCTATACTGCAGTATCCTGTCTGTATCCCAGGGTACTTAGGGCACGAGGCAGGGTACATCCTAGAATGGGTGTCAATCCGTTGTAGAGCACACACACATAATTCACACACCAGGGTAATTTGGTTACGCCAATTAGCCTAATCTTCATGTCTTTGGACTGTGGGAGGAAACCACAGAACCCAGAGGAAACCACGGGGAGAACATGCAAACTCCATGCACACAGACCATAGGCGGGAATCGAAGCTGAACCTTGGAGGTGCAAGGCAACAGTGTTAATCATTGGTATGGCTTTTTTTTTTTTTTAAGTCAAACGAAGTTCACTGGGACGAAGTCTCAGTAGGAGATTTAGCTGAATGTGTCCATGTTCATAAGACTGAAATGCCACTTCAGCTCACCCAAAACCACCAAAATGCTTTTATAGTAATTAAATATACAGTAATGGGTTAGGGTTAGTTAACCCTAACTTGGAAATGTCTCCCATTCATGAGCATGAGAATGGACAGGGTCAAAATGTGTCGTGCAGCCAGCCACTAGAGGGACGCAGAGACATCTGACTGCACAGGATTTACTAGTCATGTCAGTCTTTGCTTTCTTAAATGCTTTTCATCACATGGTATACAGTTGGTAGATTTAGATAAGCAATTGTCTAATATCTTGATGTGTTTGTTTGTAATTTGCATGAACTATGCACGAAGGTGAAAGATTTTTAATTATACAATCTGTTTAAAGAAGAATGAATATCTGGCCAAATACTACAAGATGAGATTTTGGCAACAGCTATATAAAATGCAAAGAAAGAAAGGAAAAAAGGAAGGACTTCAGCTACTTAATAATACATAAGGTAATTTCAAATGACAAGCAAAACTTGTCAAAGACTGGAAAGGGCTCTGAGGACTAAGTGGTCCTTTAAAAAAAAATAATAATAAATAAAGTGCATATAGTTAATACTGAGACTGTGCAAACAATTGCACCAAGGGTCATTGTACTGTACATGGCCGGGCTGCTACAGCCAAACCTTTGGTCACTCGTGCCAACGCCAAACGTCGGTTTCAATGGTGCCAGCAGTGAAAATCTTGGGCTGTGGACAATGTGAGACATGTATTGTTCTCTGATGAGTCCACCTTCACTGTCTTTCCCACATCCGGGAGAGTTACGATGTGGAGACGACCCCCAAAGAAGCGTACCACCCAGACTGTTGCATGCCCAGAGTGAAGCATGGGGGTGGAACAGTGATGGTTTGGGCTGCAATATCATGGCATTCTCTAGGCCCAATACTTGTGCTAGATGGGCGTGTCACTGCCAAAGACTACTGAACCATTCTGGAGGACCGTGTTTTGGAGGAGTGAGTCAGGAAACATTTTCCTTCACCAGAATCATGTAGTGACCTGGCCACTATTCTGCAAGAAGAATGGCTCAAAATCCCTCTGGCCAGGACTTGTATCTGTCATTCCCAAGATGACTTGATCCTGTATTGGCTGCAAAAGGAGGACCTACACCACTATTGTGGTCTAAAACCAGGCGTTTCAGTTTCATTGTCCAACCCCTGTATATCGGGCCAGTTACAAATGTTTTCCCCAGATGCCCTACATTCTCAAATAATGTACTATAGCCTACTTGATGGTTATTATTTCTTGAGACGTGTCATTTCCATCGATATTGCCCAGTATTCGCTTGAGTAAATCAATACTTTAAATATTATGTTTACTGTTTAGTCACTTTCCATCTGGCATTAGTCAGAGCGGTAACTTGTTGTGAAATGATGAAAGAAGTTAAAATATGCAGAACGCTCCAGCCTGATTCAAGTAATTTCCTTTTATGAAGCGTTAACAATCATTTTTATTACTAATACTTTGAGGATCTGTGTGTTTGTAGGGCCAGGAGCAGACAGACCTAGAGGGAACCATCCAGTTATGGTAGCAACTGGGACAGATGTACACTACAACTTACAGTAACATTTGTTATTGCTGACTTTAAACTGACAAAAATCCCAGACTGCTATTCCTGCAGTTCACTCTCATGGCATTTTATGTGGCCTTACACAATGTCCAGGGTCCAACATGTGTAGACGCTCACTCTGAACTTTGAACAGCACATCATCTTGACAATGTCTACATGCCACAATGCATTGATTTGCTGCTGTGTGATTGGCTGATTAGAGATTTGCGTTAACAAGCAGTTGAACAGTACACACAAACACACACACACACAGGTCAGGAATAACACTGAGCAGGTCGCCCTTTGTCACCAAAACTGCAATGTGTTGTGACAGAGTGTTCTGTCACCTTCATATGGGGACCAGCATTAAGTTTTTTACCAGCCTTCACTTGCCATGTGCATCAGGGAGCCTTGGCGACCCCTGACCCTGTCTCCAGTTGACTGGTTTTCCCTACTTGAATCACTTTTGGAATGTCCTGACTACTGCAGCCCAGGAAGAGCTGCAGTTTTGAAGTTGCTGCATGTCTAGATGTGCAGGAGTAGACCTATTACATCACCTATCAAATTTGGACCTTGTCACCATAGCTACAGTCTTGTTACTGCATGCACCTGGAAGTGGGTGGAGTAGATTATGCAGCAAGTCTGTCCCTGAAGATGACGTGTTAGAAGCAGAAAAGCTATAGCTATAGCTATTATAGCTATAGCTATTATAGCTATGTAGCTATAATACATCAAAAACTATAATACATCGTATATACTGATCTGCATGCCTAATACTGAGTAGGTCCCCCATTCTGCACCAAAAAATAAATAAAAATCACGTGTGCCAGCTTTCCCGACATGAAACAGTGAGCCTTGGCCGCCCACAACATGTGGCTTAGTGGTTGGCACTGGCACCTTGCACCACCATGGTTGGGGTTCAATTCCCGCCTTCTCCATGGAGTTTGCATGTTTTCCATGTGCTTAATGGGTTTCCTCCAGGTATTCCGGTTTCCTCCGACAGTCCAAAGACATGCAGATTAGGCAATCTGGCATGTGTGGATGACCATCGGGCATCGAGCTGTAGCCTATAAGTACAGTAACTGCCATAGAAACGACGGATATATCTCTCGAGTGGGAGGTGTTTGTTTATTACATGTAGAATTCATTTGCTTATTTAAAGCATTTCAGCTGAATTACTCTTGGGAAAGAAAGTGTTAAGTGTTTTTTTAATAAAGAGGACAAAACTCAGCCTTTATCTCAACAGCTACCTCATTCTCAGCTCTAAAGATACTAAGGCGACATAACACTCTTGTGCCAGGTGGCTGACAGAGTGTATAAGCAACAGTGTGAGAGTGAGAGGAAAAGGGTGTGCAGCGTGATTTTAGTTTGGACACGGAAGTTGAAAGAGAGGAGGGGTGATGCAGGGAAAGTGTGTGCCAGTTCATATTTGTCCGCCTTGAGAACGGGGACAGGATCCTAAGCTCTGCAGTAAATTGTGGGAATGCACCTAGAGACTGGTAGGTGTTTCTTATACTGTATATTTATTCCTCTTACAACATTTGTTTGTTGGACGGGGTGTAAAACGAGTGATGTACTAGGGATAGGACGTACTGAATCGGGTTTTAGTAGGAAAATGAATAGATTGATATCATCTATATAATATGTGTGAGTGACTATAAATTATGAATACTGATGATAACACAGACTGATTCTGTGCTTTATAGGGAACAAAAAAAAAAAACACGTCACTAGTATAATCTTTTAAAGATTGTACAATACATTTGTTTTTCATGAGTGTATGGTTAATTGAGTTTTTATGGTTTTCCCATGTTTCTGATGGTTCGCTGTATAATCCAGCAAGCATTTTATTGGTGTTTTTCCCCATAAGTTTGTCCGTGTTGTGGAATGTGTAGTAGTCAGATGGTTTCTCAGTAGGTGCCTGCTAGGTGTTCACATCTTCGTGCGCATATGTCCTTGAATTTCTATGCCAAAGTATGATATCATCATCTTGCATCCGGTGTAGAGGGTTTTTTTTCCCTTTCACACTGTTTTGCCGTTTTTTGCAGATTTTTTTTAAAAACATGATCAACATAATTGGTTTCAAGTTTCTATCTGAGTATTACAGTAAATGTGTTTTCTCTCTTTCTTTCTCTTCTTGTTTCAGAATAAACCCCGTCCTACGCTTCACAGTTCCGCAGTTCCTCCATATGTCCTATTTCAAATCTGATCGATCTGCTTTTGTGATGCATGTTTGTCTGATATGCCTGATGGAATGTCTGTAAAACAGGAATGAAAGCACGATGGAGATTGACAGTGAATAATACATGGATAACATTTAAACGTAAAAATTGCTAGATTTATCTAATGATTTGAGGCTCAAAGCATTCACGAATTTCCAACTGCTCCATTTTATAACACTGTTTATAGCCACCATCAAAGAAAGTCAAACTAAGGAGATGGATGGTCCAGCATTAGGCCACCTTCTTGTCTCTCTTTCTGGGATCTTCCTTCTGTATCCTCTGGTGGTTAAAACTCAGAATGACACAGAACCTATTCTACTGGAAGGGAAGTGTTTGGTAGTTTGTGACTCCACTCCAACTGCAGAACCAGGAGTTAATGCACTGGGAATGTCAGTTCGCTCCGGTACAGGGCGCGTTGCCTTTTCTGCCATCCGCAGCACTAACCATGAACCATCAGAGATGAGCAACCGGACGATGACTATTTACTTTGATCAGGTCAGTATTTTAACTTCAATTCACTTATATTTCTAAAGCATTTATACATTTTTAAAATTTTTAAACGTAAAGTGGTGTAGTAATGTTTATATAAGTCAAACTGAACAAAGAATTTATGCCAAGTTAATCTATATAAATAAAAGAAAGAACATTGTACATTGGTCAGACCTCGCTCTTTCAATGATATCTTTTACGTTTCATACATTGGAGGACCCGAAACCAGTCTCAGAAAAATTTGTCTGTATGTCTGTCTGTCTGTATGTCTGTCCAGCTAGATTTTGTCACAGCATCACGCATAACTGACTTATTCAGTTAAGAAGTAACTTTGACAGTACCAGTGTACTTGCCTAAAGTTGAATCTGCACCATAAATGAAATCAAAAAGTTAAGTAGATGCGAAGTTATGAGCAGTTATGTGCCAGATTACAAATCAAATGTTTTGACAGCGTCACATACTGCATATGTGTCAAACTGTGGGCGCGTCTTAAATCGACTGCTGGACAGAATTTATTGTAACTTTTGCAGTACTTGCAGGATTTGCCTGAAGTTTAAGTGAAATCAACATGTTGAGTAAAAAACTATGTTATGAACAGTTACTCATAAAATAAAGTTTATTTTATGAGTTATGAAATGTTATAAAATAAGTTTCTCATGCCAGATGTAATAATCGACGTAAAAATAAGTTACTTAAAGTCAAACAAACACTTGCACCAATTGATATTGGTTAGAGAAGCTAAACTGAATATTTTTCACTGGGATTACTTAATATTACTTCTAATAAATAATAGTTCAATCACTACTTCTAATAAATATTAGTTAAATAAAATGTAAACAAATACAACAAAATTATTTAACTAAGCTTAACACACAATATTCCATAAACCGTTTAGCAATCATGTAATACACATCATATTACATTCTTTGTGAATACATGGAAACATTTAAATAACAATCATAACATACAGTAACATAAGTTACTCTTTCTCTTTTGTATTGAGCACAATACTGTAGCAATTAAATCAAATAGCAAGTAACTCTGATTCAAGTGATCAGTCCTTCGTATAAGTAAGAGCTTACTGAGCTTTTTTTTTTAACAAATTTGAGAAAAGGGTATTAAATGATTTCATGCAGATTTAAAGGGTAAATCAGGGGTCAAACATTTGCTTTTCATTTAACTAAATATTCTTGTTTTAATTGTAAGGTCTTGGTAAACATTGGCAGCCATTTTGACCCTGCACGGAGCATCTTTCTGGCACCTAGGAAGGGGGTTTACAGCTTCAGCTTCCATGTGGTCAAAGTTTACAATAGACAGACGATACAGGTAAACCATAACACCACATACTGTACATTGAATTTTAACCCAAGTGCTCAAGGACCTAGTACCCCTTTTCCACCAATGCAGTTCCAGTGCTAGTTTGGAACAGAAAAACCAGTTTCAACCAACGTCACTAGGGGTGGGATTATCACAACCAACTGAAAGTTTGTAAACACATCTAGGCAGCTCAAATGCTTTTGAGTAATGATAAAGCAAGGATAACTGCTCGCGAAATCATGTTGAAGTTCTCCATTGTTGTTGTTCTGTTTGCTGCTAGCATTGCTGCTAGAATTTCCACTAGCATTGCCGCTAACACTGTTGGGAAATTAGACATACACGGACATGTACAGTGTCGTAATGACGTGACTCTCTAGCCCAGAGATGCCCAAACTAGGGCCCGCGGGCCAAAGTTGGCCCGTGGTAATGTTTGATTTGGCCCGCCACACCATCCGA
>JAQQZT010000013.1:10746918-10764489 GCA_030068275.1 Clarias platycephalus | reverse complement strand
TTCTCACAAATTAGCCTGTCAAGAAATACTGTCACCCGACGCATAGAGGACATGGCTCAAGACATCGGCGAGCAAATTATGACAAAGGCAAGTGCGTTCTCTGCCTATTCAATAGCCTGCGACGAGAGCACCGACAGCTGTTGGTATTTTTGCGTGAAGTAAATGAAACTTTTGAAGTGACACAAGAGCTGGCTGGCATTGAGACCCTTTCTGGTACTACTTAAGGACTAAATTTATTTGAAATATTATGAAATAAATAAGGGGAAACCATAGCAACTTTAATGTTTGATATATGATGCAAAATTTACTTTTGGCCCACGGCACCTCAGTCAATTTTGATTTTTGGCCCTTCATAGGAAAAAGTTTGGGCACCCCTGCTCTAGCCCATGAAAAAACAAAGCCAACATTCAAGAAGTTCGTTATTTAATCGGCTCTGAACCAGCATTAGCACCTTGTTCACTTTGGTGAAAAAAGGGGTTTATATGAAACCTTCAGCAGCGTGCTTTCCACCTAAAGAAGGTTCTATGTATTGGCCTGTTATTAACTGTAAAGCAACAATTTTTTTTTAATGATTTGGGACCCTGTTTTCTCTAGGAGTCTAAAATTCTGTATTACATTTTCACTTTACACCATTGTTTCTTCAGGAAGTCTCCAATATAACTAATGTCTCAACATCATATATAAAGATAAAATTCCTCATAATGGAGAAACTCTCCTTGTCGCCATTATTCAGAATGTTTGCGGCTTGACATATTACTCTGGAAAGTGTGCAGCCTATTTAATTCTTCTTCTACCTATTTGACTTCTCAGGTAAGCTTGGTGTTGAATGGTTGGCCGGTGATCTCAGCCTTCGCAGGGGATCAGGATGTGACACGTGAGGCAGCAACCAATGCAGGACTGGTTACAATGGAGAGAGGAGACAAGGCCTACCTCAAACTTGAGCGAGGAAACCTGATGGGTGGCTGGAAGTATTCGACCTTTTCTGGGTTTCTTGTTTTTCCTTTATAGATGGCATTTTTCAGAATTTGTTGTTCGTATATGCTAAATTTTTTTCTGTTTTGTCCGTTTCGTGGTGGTGAGTTCAAAAGCTATTTGTCGTCAACATATTCCAATGATTTGCATGGAATACTTGAATTAAACCTAAAACAGATCAGGTAAAGACAGTATAACTGATGTGGACATTTCATTAAGATCAAAGTGCAAATGGTTGCAGATGGGTACATGGCCGCATACCTATTTCTATTTATTATCATCAGTGCCATCTGTTAATCTGGCAAAACAGGTCAGTAAAGAGATGGGGAAAAAAGACTGATCGCTTTGCCAGGAGACTGCAGGTCCCAGTTTAAACCTTGACTGTGATCATATATTAAAAACATTGTGTTTGTACAGTACAAACTGTGTAGTATTATTATTATTATTTGAAAAAATTGGCATAGTATCAAATTTCATATAAGAACTGACCCTCAAAAAAAAAAGTTTAGTAATGTTAGGTCTGATTCTACATGATCTTCTGTTTTTCATTTTACAACCATCTACTGTAGCACATTTCATATAACAAAAAATGCTTATGAACCCAGACCACCATTTTTGGGCTACCATTTATGTAGAGTACTGGATTTCATCTTCGAATATCCTCTTCTGTAATAAAATAAAAAATGCTGTTTAGAACATTTAGATTTGCATGGTGTTGTGCATTTGTAAACTTACAGGTATTCCTTTCCTCATAGTTAGGAATAGCCCCATCTCTAGCCCTCAGTTTGGTTTAAAGAGAGTTGGGATATTGAGTATCATGCAGGGATGATGCTGGTCCTGTGATTCCACATCCATGAAATTCCGGTGACAGATGGAGGTGTTGGCGGAGAGTTATTTGTGGTTGCCAGAATCCTGCTGATTACACCACGCATGCTGTCATTGTTTATTGGTATCAAAGTTCCATGGCACTGTGGGGGATTTGTTCTGAAGAGGGCACTTTTCATACATTTTCTTTTCATACAAATTCTCATACCACAGCACTGTTGAATCCTCCAATCACATGACATTCAATCATTTTCTCACAGCAGCACTTACAGTAGAGTGGTTGCAGCATTCACGTAAATGATATGTTTATATTAAAACTGTCATTCTAACATTGTTCAGCTCATTGACAAGGATTTGTATGGCATGTGCTGCACATAATGTACTTCTCATAATACGGAAGTATTTTGGTACGGAGGAGTTTAGCTTTTTTTGTTTGTTGTTAACAACAAACTGCAATTTTTGGTTTGTCTTATTTAAAAATAAGAGAACAAGAGAATAAGTAGCTCATAATAAAACTTGTTTCGTGGATGTTTCATGACAATCCTACTAACATTAAAACCACTTATGCTTTGGGTTCCCCTTTTGCTGCCTGAGCAGCTCTGGCCCCTTGGGGTGTGTAAGCATAGGGCCTCTGGGAGTAGGTGTGGTGTCTGGTAGAACCTTGTCTGGTGCATCTCATGGGTGCTCGACATGATTGAAATCCGGGGAGTTTTGGGGCCAGGTGAACAGCATTTAACTCTTTGCCTGCTGTGCCCAAATTGTGGTGCACATTGTGTTCTGATGCCTTTCTATCGTAGCCAACCATCCATTTATCCATCCCCTCTCTAGTCCAACTAGGGACTGAGGAGACTACTAAGCCACTGTGCCGCCAACATTGACCCTTTTTTCAGCAGTTTGTGCTACATTTGCTTCTCTGTGGGATCAAACCAGACCAGTCTTTGCTCTCCACAGGTATAGAAGAGCCTTGGGTACCCATGATCCTGTCACCACTTTGCTGGTATATAATATGTAACCAGTACGTGTTATGGCTGATCAAAGTATATTTTGCATAGTTAAGTGTCGGCTACACTGAGGATCAACCCCAGGCATGTGGCTTGCTAAAAAAAAGTGTTATACCCGAGCTACTGTATGCACATTAGAAACCCTGTTGCAGAGCAGACAAGAAGGTGGCAATATAGAAAAACAAAATTTTTACTTTGATGTTTTGCCAGGAAAAAAAAGTATAAATGCAAAACAGCAAGGAGTCCAATAGGATAACAATAGTTCAGAGACATGAAGAGAATCCAAAGAAATAGGTCCAAACTTTTTTTGGCAAAAAGAGATGAGAATTGGGAATATGTATTAGATTCTAACACATTCTGATAGACATCATAACTCTTCGAAATGTACAGTACCATAGCAGCAGTATCATAACACAATAAAACAGTTCGGACAGTATTTACAGTGGATCCATAACTGATCCTAAAGCAAGGCACCAGACATAAACACAACCCGGATGGGATACAAATCCCGTACAAGCAACCACATACATTTATACTCATATGAAATTAAAACCATCAAAAAAAATGAAGAACAGAACATGGAACTTCTACCAAATTACATATTTGCAACATGCCTTTATAATCGACAAACAACACTGGTCAAAGGATTATCAGGAAAAAGAATCTGTGTTAAATAACAAGCAAAAGGTGGAGAGCAGAAACTAGAATTTGGCTCGTAATTATTATTATTATTATTAATTTAGACGTATCCAATTCCCGTTTCCTCTTAATCACGTGGCGCCTGCCAGACGCATCACGTGGCGCCTGCCAGACGCATCTTTTCGAACTGATCACTCACACAACGTTGGGGGCGGACTCGGAGGATAGTGCTATCCGTCCTTCGGCTTGCGTGAGCTCACAGACGCTCATGACTGGCTGTAGAACCGTGATTGATGTGAGAAGTACCTCTCATCCCTCCCCTCTGAGAGAGCTCGGCCAATCAGCTCTCTCCAGGCTTCCAGCAGAGACTACAGCATCACCTGGGAATCAAAATAGCGATCTCTGGATGATAGAATGAGCAGTTTACCACCTTGGCTCCTTGCACCTTGGCTCATAATTATTTGAGAACAATTATAATACACTGGATAAGACAACCAAAAAAAACAAAGTGACAAACAATTTCAGGGTTTGGTACTAGGGGGGTTTTCTCGACGTTTGGAAGATGTGCCTGAGGGTGCTGTTGGGTGTCTCTGGCGCTGTCTCACCCTTTGCACATTCATAAAGTTGTTATTGCCAATCTGTACTCCTGTGACATTGGATATGTTGATGGTCACCTCGCCTGAGAGGAAGGAAAGAATAAAAAAAAAAGAAGTCTGTAATTTTCTGGCATGCTGTGTTTGCTTCCTCTTTATATCTAGAGAAGTAGTGGTTTTGAAGAAATACAATCTCTTGTCACTTCACGAGTAACATGTTGGAGAAATGCTTACCTGGTGCTGAGTATTGCCGCTGGACGAAGAGATAAAAAGAAATGATAGCAAAAGTAAATGAATAAATAGATAACTGAATTCACATTATACATCAATAAGATTTCTTTCCAAACCTGCGTATTGGGAGGTGGAGCTCTTGCAGCTGGTTTACAATGCAATCCTGGTAATGCTGGAGAATTTGAATGAGCAAATGACCCTGCTAATGTGGACAAAAGCAGAAATAACAGGAAAATATAACTCTTTAGTTGATTAAAAAGTCTCAGTCAGACTACAGTAAAATCCAACATTGAATTAGTCCAGGCAAATATATCCAGACTATAGTGCAGACTTGAATAAAGTTCATGCATAAAATGCTATATAAAATTACAGAACTGTTACAACAAATCTAATCCTGCCATCTATTTGAAACTACCACTTAAGTCTGTGCCATATTTGGGTGTTATACCTTTGCTATGGCACAGATCCATAAAACATATTCTTGAGCACTGTCCACAAAGACACGGGACAGCTCTACTATGCAAATCTAGAGAGAATCTGGCACCTGTTTAGCCCTAATTTACCACAATGTGCATTTGTTGTCTGCAAACGGTAGCCTGGTTCACATTACCTGCTCCATTAGCTTTAGGTGAAGGACCCATTTCCTAAAACAGACCATTTTCAATTAAGCACATACACTGAATAAAATGGCTTTCTTTTTTTTCTTTTTAAAAATTTTGTTAAAACACATAAAGCTGTTTAGAGAGGAATACCTGCATGGGACTCTTCAAAGTGGGATCATTGTGTTTTATTCCTACTGTAAGGGGGGGAGAGAAAATATTGAATTAATGAAATGTGATTCGATTTTTTTTTTAATTTTTTTTTTATGTAGGATTCATGCACTGCCTGCTTTCAGAAGGGCCGGAATCATGCAAAGAAAACTAAGATGATTTGAGCAATAGACAAAGGTCATGTAAGTTCAAATTGACCCTATCAAGTCAGCTCACGACTTGAATGACCAGAATATCATATAATTTTTTTTCCTTCCTTGATGGCGCGAGCATATTCCAGGACTCAGATTGTAAAAGAGTCTGTATGCTGTAATCAAAGCTAAAGGTGGATGAAATATATATTTTTTATAATATTACTTGTTTTGTTTTTTTGGCCAGGCAAGAAATAAATCCCAATAATATCATGTTTCAATTTAATGTAACTCTAAATACAGCTATAAGGAATTGCAAAGCATGCAACAAATTGTTATTCGAATATAATAATAATAATAATAATAATAATAATTTTTATTTATATAGCGCCTTTCCAGAGCTCATGGACGCTTAACAATGAATGTAAACAGAAACAATTAAGTCAAAAATAAATAAATAAAATAAACCTGGAAAGGTGGATTAAGCCAAAGGGGTTCAGTTTAACGAATCGGACGTGTAACATTCGGAAAACAAGTGAGCTTTGAGTAAAGATTTAAATACTGCGATGTTATTAACAGAACAGAGAGAGTGTGGTAAAGAATTCCAAAGTTTGGGTGCAATAACACTAAATGATCTGCCGCCCATTGAAGAGAGGCGGTACCGAATATACTGTCGGTATATAATGTACTGAATATAGTTCAGTAAATGCCAGGTACATGAAGAGATGAAAGTATTTATAATAAGTCGTACCACTGTTTGTTTGAGGGTTGGTATAGGGTGAACTGGAACTGTTTTTGACTTTATTGTCCTACAGGGAAGAAATGTGAAGAATTAAATACAATATCTAAATTGAAATATCTATTATACTGTATATGCAAACATGCAAAATAAATACAATAAAAGGTTGGTGATTAAAAAGAATCCTGTAATATAGTGATTTGACTAAAATGGCAAAGTTTTGTACCAGGTGTTTCAGGATGGCGCAGACGGCATCGGGGACGTGTTGCTTGTGCAACTCGTACACATTCTTTGTGATCCCGATACACTCTGGTAATAAGATTTGAAAAAAATGTTGATGAAATCAATACTAAGAATGCTCTAAAATAAAGAAAATAAACTTAATGCTGTGAATTTCTACATCCAATTTAACAGCAGGACTGAATACAAAGAGTTAAATGTGAATTTTAAACCATTTCAATGAAAAAGTTTATTTATTGATCAAATGTGCTATAGATTCTATATGACAGCAAGCCTTGTAGAACAAACTGGTGACAGAGATGGAACACTAGTGACACACACTATAGCATAACGCTCACCCATAAATATGGGTCTTGATTCGGGATCAGAGTCCCAACAGCGCTTCATCAGATCAATTAGGTCACCAAGTCCATTTGCCTTGCTGCTGTCTAAAGACGTCAGATCGGGCCTGTCACCTTCTCGGACACGAAACCGCACCAAACTTGAGTAGTTTGGCAAAACTGGTGGACATGAAGAGAGAGAGAGAAAGTAAAGTATTAAGAATCTTAGGGGTGCAAATAAAGACCCATATATTAGACTGTGTATACTGTGGCCAGGGGTAGCTCAGTGGTTAAGGCATTGGACTACGGTTCGGAAGATCCCAGATTCAAACCCCACAACCACCAAGTTGCCACTGTTGGGCCCTTGAGCAAGGCCCTCAACTGCTCAGATGTGTAATGAGATTAAAAAAAAAAAAAAGGTAAGTCGCTCTGGATAAGAGCGTCTGCCAAATGTATAAATGGTTTTGGAGACTCACTGGGGTACGGCTGCTTTCCAGTGACCACAGACCACAACAGTATACCGTAGCTAAGGCAAATGTATAGAAATAGAGAAATAAAAATTAATACAAAATGCAAAACCACACCATGATTAATTATGATGATTTCACTGCATTTTTTTTTCTTACCTGTAAACATCTGAGGAAAACGCAGGGACGTATTTAGAGGGATGAAATGCTTCTGGGGGCATGTAGCTTGTGGTCCCAGCTGCCCCCTCGTCATCCTCGTCAGTCCTTTTAGAAGAACTTTTAGCTAGTTTGGCCAGACCAAAATCTGTGAGCTGGAGTGAACAAGACAGATAAACAGAGGAAAATTTATCTCCTTAATCATTTGCTCACTAGCCATCAGTTACTGTTTTCATCATGTGTCTGACCTTGGCATTGAGACTGTCATCCAGTAGCACATTGCTGGGTTTCAGGTCAAGGTGCAGAAGAGGTGGGCTCAACTGGTGGAGGAAGTTCATTCCCAGGGCAATCTGGTAAATGATGCGGAAGGCGAGCGGCCAAGGCGGGGGTCTGTTCAGAGCCAGCTGGAGGTCCGCCAGGGAGCCTCTCTCCATGTATTCCATGACTAAACCCATCTGAATGGCCGATCTGTCTCCTAAAGGTCGACCTTTGTAAACACCACGAATTTTCAACACGTTGGGGTTCTCACCGCGACGCATCAAGTCTGCCTCTCGGAGGAGATCCGTGTCAGTGCTAGGCAGGAAAATGGAGGCGACAATGAAAAAAAAGAGGTGTATTTTCATGGACTGTACTGTATATCTTCAGTCAGAGTTATTTAAAAGAAGAATATGTACTGTAAGTACACAGAAAAATATGTCAAATCCAGAATTACTTTTGTGTGTAATATTAATTAATGCAATTACCTGGATTACCTAGAAAGCAATGACATAAGCATGATTCGCATACTGTACATATTTACCCATCGTTATAATGTAATAACTTTATGGCGACGTCCATCTGCCATTTTTTATGTTGTGCTCTATAAATCACTCCAAATCCGCCAGAGTTAATCTGCTTCCAGGATTCCAGACAACCATCTTGAACCAAAGGAGACGGAGAGCAGGTAAGCAGGTCCATGTATCTTTACTGAGGAACAAAAAAACTGAGTTTTAAAAAGGTAATTCTGTAGTGGTGCAACTTCAGAAATGTTGTCAAAATGTACTAACATCATGTTTATCTAGTCTAACAGCAAATAATGGCACAAATGTCCTCAATCAGAGGATGTTCCCTAATATTCATTGATTACCTCAAACTTACTTGAAAAAAGAATCAAATATGTAAATCATTGACAAACTTGCGAATGCATTTAGAGGTATTAGAGGGTACTCGCAGTTCCGCCCGCATCCAGATCCGACCAACACCCCCAACACACACACACACACACATACACACACATACACATACACACAATTACCTGAATGGGGTGTGAGGTCAAAGGTGATGATAATGCTGTCTACTGTTACAGGGTGAGAGACACCTGCTACGCCAGCCGCTAGCGGGAATTTCTGTTTTTTTTTATATATAATAATACAATAATAGTAATAATAATAATAATAATTGGCATTCCCGAAATTGCCCTTAGTGTGTGAATGAGTGTGTGAGTGTGTGTATGTGCGTGTGCCCTGCAATGGATTGGCACCCTGTCCAGACTCGTGCACTAAGTCTCCTGGGATAGGCTCCAGGCCCCACGCGACCCTGAATACAGGATAAAGAGGTATAGACGGTGGGTGAATAAGTGAGTGATTTCAGTCCATTCACATGCCATACAGCACATTGGCTAATGGAGATCTACAGTATCCGTCATTTCTGTGGCGGTTTCTTAAGGGGTCGGGTTGTCAGCTCGTCGCCCAATTGTCATTTATTCATTCACACATTACGGGGCAATGTGGGAATGCCAATTAGCCTAACCTGCATGTCTTTGGACTGTGCAAACCACAGTACCCAGAGGAAACCCACCAAGCACAGGCAGAACCTGCAACCACCATGCACACAGACCCGAGGCGAGACTCGATCCCCGACCCCGAAGGTGCAAAGCCACAGTGCTAACCACTACGCCACTGATTGTTGTTATCTAAAACAAACAGATAATAATTGTCAATTCTGATAAACCTATTCCATTCCAGCCTTGTCTTGTCTAGTCCAATGTAACGATTTGTGTATGTGAAATGTGTAACAAAACTAGAAAAATTATGGAACGCGCTTCGTCAAATCTCAGTTCCTACTCAGCAAATCAGGAAGCGTGTGCCGACACTAAATAATGCTTCACTGCGTTGAATGAGACAATCTTCATTTGTCTTGTAACAGTTTCAGTTTTTCATGCTTTGATATGCAAATAGTCATGATGATGCAACTTGACCCGTGACGTCATGCGGTTCGTTCCTTTTCTAGTGATTTCTAGAGATTTCTAGAAGCTATACACTTTCCCCTGAAAAGACCAGGCGTTACAGTTCACTTCGTCCATTTCTACACCAGAAGTTAAAACTCAACTAGTTTGAATTCAGGTCAAGTCTGAGTTACATACTGTATGGCCAACATAGTTGAACAAGTTTAACTTACCCTACGTCAGGTAGGTGAGAATTAACCCTAAACTGGCACTCCAAGCTGTTTGCAAAAACTCAAAGCACAGGAGATCCTGAAGTGCTCCTGAAATGTGACATACTGAAATGGCGACGCGCAACAAAACACACTCACCAAACCCTATGTGCATTTCTTTCACTTCCGTATAGGAAGAGAGGAGAAGGGAAGAGGAGCTTCAAGGATGCAGGGCGCAAAATGGTCTCCAGGGGGCGATATAAACACGTCTGCTTAACATGAACACGAGTGTTTTCACATTTCGACAACATAAGAGAACAATGTTTTCACCGCGATTAAAAGCATAGACAGAGGGGAGTTGTTACAAAGTTGTTTTTTTTTTTTTTTTTTTTTTTATAAAAAAAAGCATGTCAGGTGAATGAAACAAATAATAATAATAATAATAATAATAATAATAACAAAGTAACCAGTTCTCAGGTTTTAACGCGTCACCTTTCAAATAAGTTATCGCTCGTGCCTTTTCTGTTAAACTAAAACGGAAATTTTATCATGACGTCAGTGGAATTTCCCGCATAAACGATGCACAATATACGCGCGTTAAATTTACAACACGACCTCAATTAGATTTTTCGCTGAAGAAAAAAGTGTCATTTTTATCTGAGCGTGGTTACATCTCACTAAAACTCTAACAGACTTAAAGTGTAATACACTGTAACGGTTATTGTATGAAGACTCAATTCGAGGCGACGTCATCTCCGTGCATTACGGTAGTTACGCTACTATTGCACGCCTTCTGCGTGTTTCCCCAAGTTTCAGTTTATCAACAACAAGCCGCGCTCACAGTGACGACCGTGGTTTAAACGCATTTAATCAGCGAATTGTCCAACAAAACGATGATTATTTCATTCAATATAAGCATCGTTTATGACTGATGATGAACACGACAACATCTATGCGAGTTAAACTCTGAACTTTTGGATATAAATTATTCCGGAAGGCAGATTCCAGATACAGTATGCTGCAATCGAAACTCAAAATTGGAATCTAAAGGTGAAGGGTGCGGTTTAAACTCCTGATGTGGCCATGGTAAACCTGCTTTAATCACCAAAATAATAAGAATTGTTTGATTAGTTTAACTATATAAACAATTATTTGATTATACATACATATAAGTAATAACATAGCAGTGTCTATAACATTCTATTTTTGCATTGTCACATAAATCAGTAATTGAAAATCACATTTAAAAGAAACAAATATTTTTAAAAGATGTATTTGTAATTTTTTGAAAAGTGTTACTTGTGTAAAATATTATAGAAATCAAACTTTGATCAAATGTGAGTCACATTTCTGATAATGTAGTAGGCCTAGCTTTCCATTTCCTATTATATATGTAAGCAAAAATACTGCTCGTTTATACCTGAATAATAGATCAACTGGAACATAATAGTGTTTATAACACTGCTATTGCATAGGTGATGTAACAGCAATAATTATCAGTTATTAGTCGTTGCTACATTATTAGTTATAACCGTTTTTAGTTGAGAGCTAGTAGGTGTCGGGTCAGGTGTTGTTGCTCTATAACACTGTCTTTTATCCCTGGTCCTGCGTTTTTTAAGTTTTCTTATCTAACAGATACACTGTAAACCCGAATAAGTTGGCAAAACTCAAACAATTTGAGGTAATCAGTTACATCTAATTTTTTGAGTAATGACCTATTCAATTTTAAGTAAACAGCACTATCAGTTTTTGAGTTTGTTTTACTCATTCATATTAATCATTCTTTATTTGCATTAATGAGTAGCCTAACTCATTCTATTTAATAGTAATTATCATTTTTTTTTAGTTGTTGCAAATCAAAGAAATTGTTGTTGGTCTTTCTCCTGCTCCCGGCAATGGGTCGCCATAGTGGACCATCCGGTCCGCACACACGCTTGGCACAGGTTTTACACCAGGTGCCCTTCATGAAGCAGCCCTCCCATTTTATCTGGCTTGGGACGGGGAACTTTATCCAGTGGCTGAGAATCGAACTCGGGCGTTTCATGTTTCACTGAGCCAACAGTGCCCTAATACAAATCAAATAACTAATAGGAATTCAGGATTTATATTCAAACCTGAGTTGTAAACCTGACAATTTCAAAAACTAAACAATTTATGCTAGTAAAGTAGTCGGTTCAAATTAAAGATTGATATTTGCCAATTCCAAGAAATCTTCCTTTCTAACCTCCTAAACAGTAAGTAGCAAAAAAAAAAAGAAGCTTACGTTTTCTCCTGTGCGCATCGTATCACATTCTATTCATAACTCTAGAGAGCACCAAACTGTCGACAATCAGATGACATAAATCGAAAACATCAACTTTAGGGTCCCCAGATTTGTAAAGATTATACTTACAGCATCATGCAAAGACAGACCAATCCACCATCTTGATCAAAGCAATTCAACGTGGGCAGTTTACATGTGCGTTGATGATGTCAGATGCAAAATCGCTAGGCTGAAAGATTTTAAGTTGGTGGAACTTTAAGGAGACAGTTACTGTGGCTTAAAATATCAAAGTTGTTCAGCTAACTTTAAAAGTGTAATTTCTACAAACTCACAAAAAGTTCTAAATACTCATCAAGGTCTATTAATTAGAACTAATTGTAAATATTTAAGTTAACAGTACTCAATATGTTTAATTACTTTGAGCATTAGGGTACAGTGTACAGTACATGGTGGCTTAGTGGTTAGCGCTGTCGACTTGCACCTCCAGGGTCTGGGTTCGATTCCTGCCTCGAAATGGAGTTTGTATATTCTCCCTGGGTTTCCTCCGCATACGCCAGTTTTTCCCACAATCCAAAGAAATAAAGATTAAACTAAATAGCGTTCCCATATTGCCCTTAGTGTGTTAATACGCATGTGAATGTTGACGGAGGTCCTACAACAGTGGTAAAAATGTGAATAAATACAGTAGTCACCATTGGCCTCCATGGTCTCTATAGCTAGACTACCGAAGTTTCACTGATGAATATTAGATGAATATTAGATCATTAGATGAATATGGATCTGATTTAACTTATCAACTAAAAAACAGTCTTTTCTGAATTTATGTTAACGTGCTAGAACCTGTACTGTATGAGATATATAACTATAATGTTGTTGTGAGTTTTTCGGCTGCTCCTGTCGAGAGGGGTTGCCACAGTGGTTCATCCAATCCACATGGGGTCTTATGCCAGATGCTCTTCCTAATGCCACCCTTTCCATTTTATCCAGGCTTGGATCTCCCAGTGCCTGGGGTTTGGGTATTGGGTAGGAATTGAACCTGGGGGTTTCACATGGCAGGCGAGAAACCTACCACTGAGCTACCAATGCCCTGGATAGATATTAAACAATTATAATATCAGAAAATATCTTTAAGCGCTATTTTGTCTGTAAGATTAGCTTCTGTTCTTACGATAAAGGCGTCATATGGTACATAAATATTTATGGCGGACTCCGTATGATCAGTTTAGCATTTTGTGCACTTTTTTCCATGTATTTTTTTATTCTGTAAAGCAAGTTCTTTGACCATTTTTGAAAGTACTATATAATTAAAATAGAATTTTAACTGTGCGCACAGATCGTAACTTAAATATACACTGCCTAGCCAAAAAATTCGCATTTGCTTTGATTTCGACCTTGTCACCCATTTAATAAGCCTTGGTGATGTCACAACATTTATTTCCATCCAGAGTAGCATTAATTTGTATTAATAAGATTTTATATTGATGATGGGAAAGTCTGTAAAGACTTCACCTGCACATCCCCAAGATTATCAATGGCATTAAGGTCTCATGCTCCCAGAACTTCTCTTTCACTGTTTGAGCCGAATGAATTCTGCCAACGTCATCTTGAAATATGGGAAGAAAAAAAATCCACTGATGGGAAAACTTTGACATTCAGTATATTCAGGTAGTCAGCTGACTTCATGTTTTTGGGGCACATAACGTTCCTGCACCTAAAACGAAACAACCCCAGATTACTTAATCTGTCTCTCTTCTTACCCTGATGATCACTCTGGAACATGGTGGACTCATCAGACCACATGACCTTTTCCTAATGCTCTTATTTTCTCTATTAAAGATATCTGTGACTTCTATATATTACGACATGACCCCCATGAACTACAAATTATTAACCCTGTTGGTGTTTTGTTATTACTATGATGTTGTTCGGTAACTAAACTTGTTGACATATGATTGTGATATCTGTCTGTTTCTGTCTTCTGCATATAATCAAAAGCATATAAAGACAAGTAAACGTTGACTATTTCCTACACCTCAACCCCGCCATGGCCCTGGCAGCCATCCCAGAATGGAAGGATAAGATGGCAGGACAGCAGCAAGTGGAGGATGAGTTTACCTGCCCAGGTGTGTTGCAGGGGCCTCTGCTGTCCCTGAAACCCACAGTGGAGCGAGTGTTTCGTGTGACTTTGAGAATTGGTGGGGAAGATATCTCATATTCCTCTCAGGATGGACAAATTTGGCTCCACCTTAACGGAAAAAAGGAAGAAGTTGAAGCGGCAAAGGTGGGTTTCCACTGGTTGTTTTCAATGCCAGTGTCTGCATAGGATTTCTGAAGGCCTTGCTATATCAATAATATTGATATTATCAAAAATGTTTCTTCCTTTTTTTTGTCTCATTATATGTCTTTTTGGATTTATTTTCTTTTCAGCTTTTTATAAAAGGTATTGTGAACCAAGAGGCTCAGAAAGAAGTTCAATATCCGCACGTCCTTCATTGTGCTTTCTGTGGTGCCAAGGGGTTGTTTATAGACTGCTTGGTTAAAAATACCTCAGCGCATATAGTGGTAAGTATGATAAGAAGGGTGTACTAGTATTTAATATTTGTATTTACTATTAGTATATACTATTAGTGCACGCATTTACCTTTGGTTTAACTTTCCCCAGGTGGGCTCAGTGGGTTGTCTACTAATCTCTGGGTTGGCCGAGCCTGTTGTGAAGGCCTACTCGCTTGTCATTGATCTAGTAGACAAGTACAGTACTAGCCAAGCACGATCCTCAGAGGCAAGAAGTGAGTCTATGGATTCTCGTCTGGCCTTCAAATCCCTGGTGGAAAGATTGGAGGACAGTCACACCCTAGAACTGTTGGTCCTACCAGTGATGGTTAAAGAAGTTCTTCTGGACTTAGTTAAGCAGTCAGGACTAGATCCAAACACTTTGGACAGTGGGGTAGTGTTAGTTGGACCCACACAACCTCTAACTCCTCAGGAGCATGTAGATAGACTGATGCTAAGAGAATTTAAGGAAAAGCAAAACCTTGACATTTTAAATAGTGCCACCAATTTTCTCAGAGAAAATGGGACACCTTTTGATAACTTTGCAGATTATAGACCCAATGATACGGGAAAACAGGATGATGAAACAGAGTCTCCAGCCCCTTTCTTCCGAAGTTTGGCGGCAGGCACGGAACGAAGGCCTATGGCTGCAAGCGCAAATGTAAAGAAAAAAGGCAGTGACGTTCGAAAGTGGTCTGAAGGAGTGCCTCAAGATAGAGAGGAGGAGGAAGAAGAGTCAATTCGGGAAGATCAACATGGAGAAAACCTCTTGTCCACCACAAGCAAACAAGAAAACGAGCACCTGCTTAAATTCTTCACTGCCATGGGCTTCAACGATGAGGTCGTATGCAGGGTTTTGGCCCATACAGGACCCAGAGAACCCTCCCAGGTTCTTGACCTGATCCAGCAAGAACAAGATAAAACGATGACTCAGATCATAAAGCAGGAGGTGAATGGGGCTCCGAAGGCCAGAAATGAGGATTTTGTCCTTGGTGTGATGAAGAAAGCAGCAGCCAGCTGTGGGTACACAGAGGATAAGGTGGCTGAGATTTACAGCAACCTCCCTGAATTGAAACCACATGAGCTGATCCTGGAACTACAGAAAAAGGAGATGAGAGAAGCCAGTGGTAGGAAAGACAGCAACAGCAAGACCGCAGAAGAAATAGAGGAACAGGGGAGAAATGAACCCATTGTTCGAAGAGACAGAGAAAGCCCTTTAAAGGAAAAGATGAAAACTGCGAGACTTAATGAGAAGAGTGGAATGACAAATATAGGAAAGTCTGATAATGAAAACAGAATAAGTTCAGAAGGGTTGACTAAAAAGAAGCAGGACGTGGAGACACATGAGCAGGGAAGGTCAAATGTTGGGCAGAGGACGCCAGCACACTTAACTGAGCGTGACAAGAAGGACTTGGCAAGCAGTAAGCCAGATATTTTTCTATCTTCACGAAATCAACCCCCATTTTATACCAATCTGCCTTCTGTATGTGGGCCTCCTCAGCCAACTTACCCATCTCCACTGTACACCAACATCTCAGAAGAAAAACCTAACCCAGTAGAGCCCACTTCCCACAAGCCTAAACATAAGCCTTTACCAAACAAAGCAGGAACAGTCATCACTGGACAGCAACGATTCTTGGAAGGATTAGAGACACCCTTTGTCCTCCAGCTGAAGGATGACCATGGTGACCCAGGGCTCCGGCAGATCATCATCGATGGGAGCAATGTTGCCATGACGTAAGAAAAGAAATAATGAGGACAAAGAGAGTAAATAAAGAATTTAACTTAAAAAAAAAAAAAAAAAAAAGTAGGGAATGAAGGCAGGAGAGCAGAAGGGGCTTAAAAACACACAATCAGTTTAACTAAAAGGGTAGAGTGGGAAGTAGGACTTTTGTAAACCCCATGCCAGATTGCATTTACCCTGGATTAGAGTAGAGTGCATATGCAAGAGCTCCAATATTGGTAAAGATGATGTTAAATCCTTGGATTTGAATATTACTAAATATTTTAACCTGTTGATCAGCTTCAGACTCCAGGAAGTGAATAAGCATGGAAATATTTATCGAAGAATTTCCTTTATTCTGTATAATCATAGTACCCACATAAAACATACAATTGTACCGAAGATGTGTATCATTTAAATTGACTGTTTTTGTGTAATGTCTTTTGGTCATTGTAACATGACATGTCACTTCTTAATAGGGCAAACGTCTCCTATAGCCAACATACAGTGCTGTGAAAAGGCATTTAAGAGAGTTCCAAAGGCAAAAGCCACTGCTGACCAAAGAGAACATAAACGCTCATCTAACATTTGGCAAAAACATCTTGATTATCCGCTATTCTTTTAGGGAAATATTCTGTGGACTGATGAGGCAAACGTTGAGCTTTATGGAAGGTGCGCTTCCCCTTACATCTGGCATATAACTAACACAGCATTTCATAAAAAGAACATCATACCAACAGTTATATATGGTGGTGGTAGTGTGATGGTCTGAGACTGGTTTTGAAGCGTCAAGACCTGGACGACTTACCATGATTGATGGAACCATGAATTCTACGCTCTACCAGAAAATCCTGAAGGAGAATGTCCGGCCGTCAATTTGTAACCTCAAGGTCAAGTACACTTGGGTTATGCAGCGGCACAATGATCTGAAACACACCAGCAAGTCCTCCTTTCCCCACAGTGATGTGAAAGACTAATTGCCAAGTATCGCAAACTCTTGGTTGCATTTGTTTCCGCAAATGGGGCATCTTTTTATAACTTTTCAGAGAAAAAGCTGGTTCGGACAGCTTTTTTCCCCTTAATGTATGAAATCATTATTTAAAAACTGCATTTTGGGGGGTATCTTTATGTAATATACTGTATAAAAAGGCCCGGGTTTTAATTCCCAGCCAGTGCCCAAACCCCAGCCTCTGATGCAGTGAATGGGAGGGTTGCATCAGGAAGGGCATCCGGCTTAAAACCTTTGCTAAGTTGTTGTGTGGATCGGATGGTCCCCTGTAGCGACCCCTCGACAGGAGCAGCTGAAAGACTAACAACAATCTTTGTGTAATACTAAAATTTATTTAAGGATCTGACCTATTTAAGTGTGAGAAACATGCAAAAAAAAATCTAATACTTTTTCACAGCAGTGTATATCTCTGGATCAACAAAAGATAGGATCAACTGTGTGTTAGGTGGCAGCCAGTTCAGCTATAACAGTTGATGTTAATTGATGTTAATATGGAGTCCAGGTAGTTTATTGGAGACTCAGGTAGACTT
>JAQQZT010000013.1:10719345-10740305 GCA_030068275.1 Clarias platycephalus | reverse complement strand
TCTCCACATCATTGCATTCAGTTTTTATTCACAATTTGTTAAGTGTCCCAACTTTTTTGGAATCCGGTTTGTATTATTATCTGTCTAAAATAATCACAAGCGTAGAAAACATTTTTGTCAATGTGTTCTCTACAGGTATGTCAATTAAATATAATGAATATCTAATTAACTTCTACCCCTCTTGTCCAAATATGATTTGACTTTTAAAACTAACGTTAGGTGTTATTTTATTAATTAGATTTTTTTCAATTCAAGTTCTCGAAACATTCAAGTTTCAAGAGAAATCTACTTAAGCACGGTTTTTATAGTCAATACAGTATTGCAATTGGTTTAGTGGCAAATGTCTCGTTTGCCAGTAATCATGCAGTAAATGTAATTTTCTATGTCTGGGTTCTTATAACATCTTGGTCACTGTACTGTTGTTCGAAGGGGAAGCAAAAGTTCAGGATTAGAATCATTGTTATCACTGGTAAATTTGAAATACAGGAAATACCCATGACAACTTTTAAACAGTGACTAGTCACTTTGTCACATAATAGGGTCTGGTTAAAAAAGAGAGGAAGCCACATCAGTGTGAATTTTGCCCACTTTGACCATCGTCTAACTTGATGCAATCACAATGAAAATCAATCTAATGGACAGTATAAAATTGATTCTTTTGAGTATGAAGCCATCTTATAATGTAATATCTATTTTACAAATATTTTAATTGCATTTAAAGTTTAATTCTATATATATATTTTTATACAATACTGTACAATAGTCTTGTATAAGTATACTTAATTCTTCATATTGGATTAAATCAAATTAAGTGCCTTATTGTACAATTGAAAAAAATTATGTAACAACCTCAGCAGCAACCTCATTTCCCCTCTCATCCATTCCAGCCACTCATTCACACATTCAGCATCGCCAGTATACCTGATCATCTGTCATCCAGGGACTGGTTGTAAAATTAGATATAAAATCAAGACCATGTTAAAAACATAAGAAAGTCTGACTCTTTGGAAGCAAAATATGAAGAAATTGGTGGCTAAACACGTTTACACCATAGTGTATGCTTGAAGGCTGTAGGCATAAATGTCTTTTTTTTTTTTTTTTTACTTTTAAAACTGCTTCTGAATTAGTATTAGTGTGGCAAGTTGTGGAAATCTGGGATATTTTGACCTCTAGGATATTTCTGTAATATCATTAGATATGCAGTCTGTTATGCTGAATGTGTCTGATGGGCTTAGTGGCTAGCGCTGTGGCCGCACACCTCCAAGGTTGAGGGTTCGAGTCCCACCTTGGTATGAAGAAGTGTGTGTGGAATTTGCATGTTCTTCACGTGCTTGGTGGGTTTCCGCCAGATCCACAGTCCAAAGATATGTGTTCAATACTTTTGCAGTATGGTATAAAGTCTTATTTTTTTTCCACCATATATCTGCTTCTAAATTAGTATAAGTGTTTCAAGTTGTGTCGAAATCCAATACTGAGATATTTTTTATCTTTATGATACAGGATGTTATTAGATGTGCAATCTGTTATGCTGAATGTTTCTTATGATATATAGATTTTATCTTAACTTGATCATCAACACCATGTTTTTGCTAAATAAAGAATCCATTAACAAATGTCCAGTACAATATGTGCACGAGAACTATTGTACCTACTGTTCTGATGATGTTGTTGAGGTCACTTTGATGACACAGGTTCACTGGGGTTAAAGAGAACAGTATAACCTAAAAACAAAAACCTAACCCAACCTCTTTGTTCTGAATCTTAACTATATTCAAAAGCCCGATTAAATATTTAACAATAGAAAGTGGGAACATAATATGTGATGAATTATCCTAAGGGGAAAAAATCCTGAAGGGGCTTTTACAGAATGTTATAAATAGAAAACATCTGGGTTATAGAGTGCAGCATGAGTAGTCGATTTAGTAACCTCAAAAAGAAAATATATTTGCGCCGATGAAACAAACGAAATATATGACTTTGTAATACTACATGTCCACCATCCACTGTATTAGAAATCCTTGTATTTGAGTGACAGTTCTGTGGACCTCAACTGTATAGTAGTTACTAATGATTAATCAATCTGTCTATAACCAATCCTTATACCTGTGTTAAACAGAAAAGCATGCCATAATGAATGTCTCATGTTGAACCAAATGGCGACCGTCTTGTTCAACAGCCGATATTTTTTAAGCCATTTTAATTTTCAGCCATGATCTTGATTCTTTCATCAACGAGACATTTCTAACTGAAGAAGCACCAGGCATTATGACACACTTCAATCCCAACATATTAAACTTTTTTCAAAATCATGCTGCATACAGGTTTCGTTCGTAACAACCTCCTTTATAGGCTGATCAGCCATAACATTAAAAACATTAACATTAAAACCTCCTTAGGTCAGGTTTTAGGTTGCACTTTTGCTATTAAAACAGCTCTGGCCCCCTCAGGGCATGGGCGGCACAGGATCTCTGGGTGGGGGTGTATTGTGGATTGTGGAGTGAGGCTGTCATGGATCAGACATTTTTTTTTTTGGGTGCTAAATTGGATTGAGATCTGGGAAGTTTGGAGGCAGGGTAAGAGGGTTTAGGCCCTTTGCCTTATCGACTCCATGCACAGCGAGCTGTGATGCGTTGGGTATTCTGGTGCCTTTCTATCATGGCCAGCATTGACATTTTTTTGTGATTTGTTCTGCATTGGCTTTTCTGTGGGATAAGACTGGACTGGCTGGTCTTTGTGTTAATGGTATGTCTGCTCCATGTAAGCATGTATTAGTGAAAACTGGTGTTCCCTTGTGGGTTTTCGCTGGGTTCCCCCGAATTTCCCCCACTGTCCAAGGATATGCATTGTAAGCTGATTATTTCATAGTGTATGATTGGGGGGAAAATGGGTTGACATCCCCATCCAGGGTATCCACTGCCTTGTGCCCTGAGTACCCTGAGATCGGTACCAGGCCCCCCAGGAAAGAAAGAAAGAACGAAAGAAACAAAGAGTTTTTATGGGTATTGCTGTCTGGATTAAATTGAATGTTGCTAATCCCACCATAGGAAAATGACCTTGCATCTTCTCAGCATACAATGAAAGGTGTGTATGTACAGTATGTGTGTGTTTTGCATGTGTGTAATTTAGTACCAACATAATGTACATGCAAAGTCAGTTTACTGTTATTTCTTGGCAACCAAGCACACATACTGTACATATGATTGCGTGCAAAGAAACTTTTTTCATTTGCTACTTCCTCCATATCGCTGTGTTTACCTATAAACTTCATCAAAACATTTGCTCATTTGTCATTAATACAGTACAGTAGTTTACAGCAGAAACACAGACATACTTTGTAGGTCAGTGGTGCTTATCTCTAGTCCTGAAAAGCTGATAGCGGAAAGATCACTTGTTTTCAGCAGGAGTTTTATCCTGATCGGATTCACACTAGAAACAGTGGGCGTGAGGCAGGAAACCCCTAGATGACGCACACATTCACACACTTTTTCACACATGGAGGCCAGTCTTACTTACATGTTTTGGGGAAGTATGAGAAATCCTGAGCACCAAGAATTAATGCATGCAGAGACAGGAACTCCACATGGACACTAGCTAAGGAACGAAGCAGGGACTCACTGCAATATTACCAAACATTGATTGTCTTAGCTATAAGATTTAGAATTGTTTCTATATATATAATACTGTTTAAAATACTTTTTGTTCTTTATAGGCCTGAAGTGCTTCTGTCCAAGACAGGATTTACCATAGAAGATCAACATGTGGTCTGCAATCTTTCACTTCATTTGGAAGTTAATGGAGCGACCTGATGCACGGTGATCATGGTCCAAAGCAAATGGATGATTTTACCATCCTGGCATATGTAGACTTTTTTACTGCAATCTCGTTTTTGCATCTACATTTGTCAATTTTTTTAAATAAAAAACAAACAAACAAACAAACAAAGACTCTAAAAGGCAGGTTTTGAGCTCCACCCGGTCACTATGAGCAGCATAAATCCTGAAGATTTGGCACACCAAAACGGGAATATAAACCTCCAACACGGACAACAGAGCAACCATGGAGGAACACACGTAGACAATAATTCCTCCCAGGATGAAGATAAACTGCCCAACGGTACTGGAATCAGACAGCTCGACATTGAGCTAGGCATTGCTAAGAATGAGGCCATTCCAGAACCTCTTCAAGCATCATTTAGAACAGCCAATACGACCCCAAATGGCTTCACACTCCCAACACTTCCTGAAGGAGACGATGCGATCGGCAACGGAGGGAACTGCTTACGGTCTCGCAGAACTGATCATGATTGTCCAGAAGCTCAGCCACAGGTCACGGGAGTCCCCAAGCGCCAGAGTGCGAGAATTCGGCGCAGTGCTTCAGGAGGGTTGAGTGGCTGTTACCAGGCGGTGCGGCTAGGATTTCTGCAGTGCCTCGAGGACACCCCGTTTGTGGTACCGGGCCTGGTATTGACCATCTTGTTCTGTGTGACTCTCATCGTCGTCATCGCAGCTACTGGCAGAGTAAGCCAAAGAGTGAAGGAATTGATTAACCGACTCATTCCCTTGTAACCCAATATTTGGTGGTAGTGTTAATATGGCTGTATGATACGAGGGTGAGCCAAACATATCTGCCTGTAGAATTTATTTAAATAAATTTTTAGAACATTTTGACATAATCTCCTTGCTTTCCAATACAATTTGTCCATCTGTCAACAAGCTTTCGAATTCCCTCATTAAAATTTTTAAAATTTGAGCTGCGAGAAATGAATGCCCCGCTGTCTTTACTTCTTGGTCCTCGTCCGGTAGACCAAACAGGAGAAGGTCCAATAGAGCAAGAAGAAAAGTAAAGTGCTCGCCCTATCATCCGGAAATCGCGAGTTCGATTCCCAGGTGATGCTGTAACCTCTCGCAGCCGGAGGTCTAGAGAGAGCTGATTGGCCGAGCTCTCTCAGAGGGGAGGGATGAGAGGTACTTAGTGCTCTCACATTAATCACGGCTCTACAGCCAATCAGGAGCGTCTGCATGCGGAAGGAGCGGATAGCGCTGTCCTCCAAGTGTGTTACTTCGCCCCAATGGTGCATGAGCGAGCAGTTTGAAAAGATGCGGTCGGCTGGCGTCACGTGGTTCGGAGGAAACACATGATAGTCTTCAGCCCTACTGACTGAGTGGTAGTAGTAACCTTAATGTGGGTGCCCCCTAGTGACGGGGAGGAATTGGACACGACTAAAGAGAGAGAAAATCTGGGGGAAAAATCTAAATAAAAATTTTTTTAAATCACTTCAGCTCTTCAATTCACTGTACATCTCACTATAAGAAGCACTGTTGATTGTTGAACCTTTTTCTTGATAAGAAAAAAAGTGTGGATACTTTTTGACTCGCCTTCATATACACATGAACCTTTACTGATATCTGCAATAAGCCTACAAATAAGCATCAGCTGTCATAAATACTTTTGTCAATTCTGACTCATAACAGATATGAGTCATGTCATGTTTTTATTAACATTACGTTATTACATTGTCTTTTTCATTTGTACTTTCCTTTGTTCTAGCATGTCATGTGGCATTTCAAACGTCAAAAGCAAATTATAATTTTTATGAATACAAAATATTACAGTATTTTTAAACTTAATATCAGTAGCAATAAATGTACGTTACATAGAAGATACAGAAAATATCCAGCACAACATTATTACACGGTCATGACCATACCCTTTAGGGATAGGAATGTTCTGTCACATTTTATTCTGGTCTAGCCAATGATGAGAGTTTGTTAGCTCATGTATGTGGAAGAAGGCGGATAGTGCATTTTTAAAAAATGTGTTTATCTCATGCTTATTGGAGTAAGCCGTTATAAACATTTGTAAAACCTTTATAGTCACTTATGGGTAATATGACATTACAGGTCAGGTTGTGGAGTTCTTACTTATTTTTTCTCCACTTAATCTCTAAAAATCCACATTGTTCTTCATAACAAAGGCACACATCCAATCTGATGTCATTGGTCCGTTCACTGTTGCCGTCATAGAGAGCACTGTATACATTGACTCTCTCTATCACACACACATTTCAAAAGACGCTCGCTGAAACACAAACAGAACGTAAATAGACTTCATTCTTTGCCATGCAGAAATGTGACCCACGCCCACACTACATGCCACTTGTCATTTAAAAGTAGTGGAAGTAGTAAACACTTTCCTTAATTAAAGTGTTACTGAGCTTACAGATTTTGCGTACATGACAAATAAACCTATTAATCCTATGAACACTACCATCAAGTAAAGCTTACAAATTTTCTCATTTCTTTCCTTTTTTTCTCTCTCTCTAACCATTTTCCTTACACAGTATGCTAGTGGTCATGTAGGAGCATTAGCAGTGGTGTGCGTCGTGCTCTGTCTTTGCGTCCCGCTGTTGGTGTGTTTGCCGTGCCTGCCCACCTTGCGCAGGTGTGAACAGATGCTCGCGCTCTCCATCTGGTTCATGCTAGTCATCACTGCCATTGTCTTCATCTTCACCGACAAAGTCATCACAGCATGGGAACAAGTCAGTCTCACTTCAGCCGCGTCTTTGAATATCTCATTTATTAGCCAGCTAGTAGAAAGGAATTTTTATAATATGTTAAAAAATTTAAAAAGTTATGACAATCATTTTCTAGCCACATCTTAAAACCAGGTTTATTACATAATATTGATAGGGTCATAGGGTCAGAAATCAAATAATTCCCAGAGTCATAACATCCAGAATCATAACTAAACCTATTTGCTAACCTAAAATTATCAACTCTCTCAATAGGAAAAAACAGGGGATCAGGAAATTAATTTGAAAACTATGCAGCCTACTGATAACCTGTAAACATTAATCATTGCACAATCATTTATTTTAAGTCTTTGAACTTACTGATAATGAAAAACATTAAAGTATTTTGTTTTCCTATTTACTTTTATACTGAATTTAATACAGTTATTATCCAGCAAGGATATGCTTAGTAACATGGTTTGCATGACATGTGGCCAAAATACAGTATTGGTGTTTTATGTTATATAGTAAATATAATACCAAAAATGTGTGTACATGTTTGTATAACATGAAAGTGACCAAACTTGCTTCGCTAAAAATGTAAAAAAAAAAAACTTCAGCGATTTTGGAGAGATAATTTTATACTGTATTTGCCCCCCAAAATGCCATTTTTTTGTGTTATACTCGCTTCAAACAATAATAATTGAAAATGCAAATCATTCATATTTCTTTATGATTATTGATACTAAAATTGGTGTAAGCTTCTAGATGCATATGATCTGTAAAAAATTTTGTATTTATTGGTTTTTGGTAAAAGCTGTAGTGTCTGTAACCATGTTAAATACAGTAGATATTGCAATATCTTAACAATTTTGCATTTTAGAATAATTGACTTTTTCAGGTTAATGTCTGTTCATGTGAAATTTAAATCAGCCAAGTTTCATCTGGAAGACAATCAAGAACACTGAAAGATTTGAATTAAAAAAGTTACGGACACTCCAGACATAAATGGGCACGAAATAGTTTTTAGCAAATGTGTTTCTTTTTATCTAATATAAATAATATAAATAATATAAATGTGTATGCACAATGGTGTTACATGATTCTATCTGAAAATTCGCTTTTTAGCACCAATACCATGTTTTGTTTAAAAGTTTAGTGAAATGTACTTTTACAATCAAAACAGCTAACAATGTTCTTATGAAACAGTATTTAATCTCTTTCTCACCCTTTATATCCCTCCTCCTAGGTGCCATTTTTCCTCTTTCTCTCGCTATCAGTATACACAATCTTGCCTCTTAATGTCTGGTGGGCTTTGATCTTTGGTATTGGAGCCAGCGTGTGTCACATCATCATCGTCAGTGTCATTGTGTCCGTCAGCAGCCCTAGGCAACGTGACGTGGAAGTGCAGGTAAGAAACACACAGGTGTATAAAGCACAGGAGTAGTGATAAACACAGAAAGGAAAAAGTCAAATGCAAAATTATTCAAATGAGCAACTGCTAGATATTTCACCAGCTAACCACATTACTAAAACAGACCAAGATACACCTTATAAAATGCTCACAGCCATAGTCTGCCAAAGGCAATATTTACATTTGGTACAGCTAGTTAGCTCAACTATTTGCATTTACATCCTGGCTCATTTTCCAGCTTATCTGTCATATTCAAAATTCTTCCAAAAATATCTTCGTCCTGTTTAATCTTTGTCCTGAACTGTTGGGTTATTGTTTTTGATAATTCACTTGACTCCCGATCTGCAGATCTACTGTACACCTAATACTGTACATATGACATTAACAATATATATTATTATATATATATATATATATATTAATAGTTATATTCAACTTTCTAAATGTTTTCCCCCTTCAGCTGGTCGCAAATGCAGTGCTATTCGTGTGTATAAATGGTGTGGGACTTTTCCACCTCTGGCTTACTGAGAATGCACGGAGAAAGTCCACCATAAGCCGAGAAACCTTTAGCTACAACCGTGCCAAACGAGCCACACAGAAACGTGATCAGGTATACCTAAATGCACACACACACACACACACACACACGAATCGAAGACTGAATCACAGATGAGAAAGTAGATAGGATAAAGATTAAGTTTTGCACGTTAAATAATTATTAATCATGTACATTTAGGTGAAAATATTAACTAAACCCAGTAAAAATATTCAGTTTAGTGTATTTTTCTAATTAATATCTATTGGTGCAGGTGTTTGATTACATTGAGAAAGTAATTTATTAGTAGATTATTTAAAATAGATTATTAAATCCTGTTTTGATTTCACTTATGGATACACTTCAGGTAGATATCTAAGTACTGCTAAAGTTTCATTAAACCGTCGATTTAAGACACGCCCACAGTATGACGACTGCTGTATAAACTTGCGGTTTATAATCTGACACTTAACTGCTCATAGCTTTCCTTCTACTCAGCATTTTGATTTCATTTATGGGATAGGTTTAATTTCAGTCAAGTACCGAAGAACTGGCGAAGTTTTATAAAATTCTGTCTAGGCAGTTTTGCATGATGCTGTGACAAAATCTGACTGGACAGACATACAGACATACAGACAGAACATTTTCTGTGACTGGATTCTGGTCGTCCAATGTAGGAAACATAAAGAAAGAAAGAGTCATTTCATCATTGAAAGAGCGAGTTCTGACCAATGTCCAGACAAAACCATTCTTTTGTTTACATAGATAATACATATAATATGTTTTTATTTATTTTTATATATAATATATAATATATAATATATACAGGGGGTTGGACAATGAAACTGACACACTGGCCAGTTTAGTGTTGGCGGTTTCATGGCTAAATTTGACCAGCCTGGTGGCCAATCTTCATTGACTGCAACTTCCCCCAGTAAAAGCAGAGTGCACAGTTTTGTTTAAAATATTACAATGCATACAGCATTACGGGTGACATATCAGAGTTCAAAAGGGGACATCTTGTTGGTGCGCGTCTCGCTGGCGCATCTGTGACCAAGACAGCAAGTCTTTGTGATGTATCAAGAGCCACGGTATCCAGGGTGATGTCAGCATACCACCAAGAAGGACGAACCACATCCAACAGATGTAAATATGGACGCAAGAGGAAGCTGTCTGAAAGTGATGCCCGGGTGCTAACCCGGATTGTATCCAAAAAACATAAAACCACAGCTGCCCAATTCACTGCAGAATTAAATGTGCACCTCAACTCTCCTGTTTCCACCAAAACTATTCGTTGGGAGCTCCACAGGGTCAATGTACATGGCCAGGCTGCTACAGCCAAACCTTTGATCCCTCATATCAACGCCAAACATCGGTTTCAATGGTGCCAGCAGCGAAAATCTTGGACTGTGGACAATGTGAGACATGTATTATTCTCTGATGAGTCCACCTTCACTGTCTTTCACACATTCGTGAGAGTTACAGTGTGGAGAAGCCCCAAAGAAGCGTACCACCCAGACTGTTGCATGACCAGAGTGAAGCAAGGGGGTGGATCAGTGATGGTTTGGTCTGCAATATCATATTGTGCAAGAAGAATGGCTCAAAATCCCTCTGGCCACTGTGCAGGACTTGTATCTGTCATTCCCAAGATTAATTGATGTTGTATTGGCCGCAAAAGGAGGACCTACACCATACTAATGAATTATTGTGGTATTTAGTTATTTCAGTTTCATTGTCCAACCCCTGTATATAATATATAATACATTTCTAAATATATACAGTATATAAATGATCATTTCTTCTTTTGCCCCTCCTCTACCCACAGGAACACCTCCTCCTGTCTGTGCTGCCACGATACATTGCCATTGAGCTTAAAGGAGAGGTTGTCAAAGGCCTGAAAAAGACAATTGAAAAAGTCATTTGTGAAGTCACTAAGCCAAACTTCCACAATTTGTACGTCAAGCAGCACAGAAACGTCAGGTAACAGCTCGGTCATATGAAATTTCACACACTGTCAATGTCCAACATATTCCTAGGCATATTGTTAAAATACCTAGAAACATGTTAAAATACCTGAAATGTGTATGTTACAGTATGTCATTCTTTCTGCAGCATTCTGTATGCAGACATAGTAGGTTTCACCAGCCTTGCCAGCGTCTGCACTCCTGAAGAACTTGTCGTCGTCCTCAACAAACTCTTCGGGAAGTTTGATGACATTGCCAAGGTTTCTCTTCCATGCTACAAAATAATACATTTTACAAAATTTGGTTCAGACAATATTTATAGTGTTTTTTTTGTTTTTCCTGTTCACCGGACTTATACACCACAGAAAAATGGGTGCCTGCGTATCAAGATCCTGGGTGACTGCTACTACTGCGTTTCAGGCCTTCCAGATCCGATCCCTCACCACGCGCTCAACTGTGTACAGATGGGACTGGACATGTGCACAGCCATAAAGTGAGTCATTATGGTCTCGGTTATGGGGTTATAGACATCCAAAGCCAAAACAAATACTCTACTGGCTTTAGATAAGGTTTTCTTTAGACTACATGAAGTCTTACAGGCAAGGTGTGTCAATGTAGTAATTAACATGACAAAGAACGGTCTACTTTTACAGGATCCTTTTGACTTATATTGCAAACATACAAGTATTACAATTTGAGTATGAATAATACTATAGTATTTTTTTACGTAATTGTCTTCCACTGTACAGGATTAGTAAATCCTGTACACTCCCATCCTACTATGCATAAACCATCAATCAAAATCACACTTCATCATTTCATATGACCAGCTTTAGCTTTAGACAGTGGCGACGAGGTGGCCAATGTTTAAAATGATTCCCAGAACAGAATTAATAATCCATAGAAGTGATACGCTGATCTTTCGGTATATGCAGCTGACTTCATTTTATTGACACATAACATTGCTGAGCCTAGACCTGACCAACTGAACCAACCCTCCAGAGACTTGTACAGTACAATGGCCACCTTGCATGATGGGTGCAACGGCCTCCCTTTTTACCTTTTTTCTGTGTGTATTTACAAATTCAGATCCATTAAAAACATGTCTGTGTTTATTTAAGATTCTGTAACCTAATATTAATTGCATGGGGTGTTCAAGTCAAACCAGGACTTTTGATGGTGCAGAATAACACAGTAATGAGAGTAAAAACGTGCTTTATTTTTCTATATAGTCCCCTGCTGCTGTATATAAATGCACATATCCCAGCATTTCTCTAGTTTGGGTACTTTCAGTGCCTGCTTTACATCTGAAACATTCGACCAAACATGTACAGTAGAAATGACTCGGAACTTATAACCTCCTAACACAGAGTATGACCACAAATCAATCCCTGCTATTAGATATCACCCAAATGAGGATGGATTCCCTGTTGAGTCTGGTTTCTCTCAAGGTTTCTTCCTATTATCATTTCAAGACGTTTCTACGGTGGCCGAGAAGTGCAAAACAAAATAAATACACCGAAAACAAAATAATAAATTAAAAAACAAAATAACAAGACTCAAAACTAAATAAAAAATTCAAAAACAAAAAAAAACTACTGTAACCTGAAAAACAAAATAACAAATTCAAAAACAAAAAAAACAAAGATCAGCGGTAAGAATCTCATTCGCATCATTTTACTGAATTGTTGTTGTGTTTTCTCATTTGGCAGTTTGTATCTGGATACGTTGTTGTGTTTTCTCATTTGTTTTCGCTTTTGTTATTTTGCTTTCGGTTTTGTTGTTTTGTTTTTGAAATTCTTATATTGTTTTCAGTTTTGTTATTTTGTTTTAAATTTTGTTATTTTGTTTTTGAATTTATTTTGTTTACGGTTTTGTTATTTGGTTTTGCGCTTCTCGGCCCCCGTAGTTAGAAATTTGGCCTCCTTTAAAAAGTTTGCACCATTTTCTAATAAACCATTTTAATAAACTCTATGCTAATTGAGGCCCACCAAGTAGCCAGGGCCCTTGAGCATATGTCAAGTAGTCCTGGTCAGTAATTTATTCCTTCATAACAGTAATATGCTAAAGAAAATCTCTTTATACAAGCACTTTCTTGATGTACAATTACCCATTGGGTCATTGCATGTAAAACAAAATAAGAAAAATATGTGGCATAAATCAAACAGATCATCAAAATAATATACATGAAATATATTTTAATCCATGCAGTGTTACGGTAATAACATTTTAAAGGCAGGCCATGTTTCATGATTAAGCCCTTTGTCTAGAAATCCATTGTCCCATCCACTGTCCTAGAAATAACCTTATGTCGTGTTTTTCACAGTAAGCTGAGGGAGGCGACATTTGTGGACATCAGCATGAGAGTTGGCGTGCACTCAGGAAACGTGCTTTGTGGGGTAATTGGCTCGCTCAAGTGGCAGTATGACGTCTGGTCAAATGATGTAACTCTCGCCAATCGCATGGAGTCTGGAGGTATTCCGGGGTAAGTAACTTGAGGGCTGATTATGTGGAGTCTGGGCAAGAATCTTGATTGTGCATATTATATACTTTACATTAGTGAGATAATTAATCAAGTACTTTAGATCACAATCTTTTAGAGGCATTCTCAAAAGGCATGATCTCTGAGAAAACTGATGATATAATTGCATAGCCAGAAGAATTTTAAGGTGTGTAATGCATTCCCTGACTTCTTAGGATAGTTGCGTGTAGAAAACCTAAGTAAGACAGTATTGCCAAACGGTCACTTGAGTTTAAATGCAAGGTACATTTCTTTTGTAGTGGTTAAATCGGAGAGGTATCGATTTCTTTAAATGCTGAGGAAAAACAAATGCCTCTACTTTAACATCCTCCAAATGAATACAGTAGCAGCAAACCAGCATGTTTTGGGAACTGACACAATGATTATTACCAATACTGGCACATTAAAATGTTATCAATCAGTTTTATTTATTATTCACTACAGGAGGGTTCACATTACAGAAGAGACCCTTGGCAATTTACGTGGGGCATTTCAAGTCGAGGAGGGGAATGGAGCCAGTCGGGATTCTGCTTTAGAGGGCAGGAAGACATACCTAGTGATTGACCCGAAGAACAACGCTGACACAAAACCAAAGGTGGTTGCGAATTTTCATTCATTATCAGTAAGGTTGATTTACTCAATGACCCAATATAATGTCTGAAATAACCATTGGCTTCTTTGTATATGAATAGCCCACCTCCCTGACACCAGATAATAAACCAAAGCAGAGGGCTTCGGTGAGAATGTCTCAGTATCTCCAGTCCTGGAAAATCATCAAACCCTTTTCAGAGCTCAACCAAACAGAAGACTCGATCGCTGCCCCACTAAGCCCATCAAGTTACTTCAGTCAGCCACTGGGGGACACGGTGAGTGCTCATGAATGTGCTGCTGTGAACGGCATTTCAACCCTTCGAAGTTTACCTGAATAGACGGTATAAATACTTGTGATTGGATGAGTGAGTGAGTGCATGATGTACAATTTGCTATAAATACCTTTGTCGTACAGGTGACACACCATACCTCAGGGTAACAGCTTATGATAGTATTTAGGTATTTATTCAACTGTTATCTTTGTGACTGCTACAGTATAAGTCTACATTATCCCTCACCAACACCAGACTAGCATACCTACTGTATGTTCAGGTTTCTCTTGGTTAGCTAAGAGGTCTGCTGGGTTCAACTATATATTTTAACTCTGAGTGACTTACAGTACTACAAGCTTACTGTTTATACAGTCAGTGTCTGAGTACTTGGTGGGTAAGGATAAGTATCGACTTTGTGCCCACTTCCTCACCACTAAAAAGCATTTAGGAAGCATTTTCTAGTTTGGATATCCCCTGTACTGTTTCCACTTTGGTGTATCAGTCCAGCCACTTCAAACCCCTATTTAGAGTCCGATCTGACCTACACGCCACCAAAAATGCATGTAACTGCATTGCTACTTGCCAGCGTAGTGAATTATCCATGCAATATGATGTGTACAATGGCAGTTTGGACAAACATATGAAATAACTCTAAATTCTCTCTCGCTCTCACTCCGAATTGTGAACTGCATGGTGATTGGGACACAATATTGTGATGAATTCAACAAAAGTCGTGTGGAACATGTGGAACTGTCTATTAATCAGTCAACAGTAACCATTTAAATGCAGCATATATGTGTTGGCATGAAAAAAAAATTAGGCAAATCATAGACTTTTTTCTGTAGTTTTTATGTAAAAAATATTAACATAAAAATATTTTGTGTCATCAAAGTTAACGATTGACTTTTCATGGCACTTTTATGTTATACAGGAATCATTAAGCCATCAGCCATACACTTTCCAACAAGTAAGCAGGTATGGTCTTTTTTAAAGCAATTTATGTTTTTTATTATTATTATTATTATTATTATTATTATTATTATTGCGAAGCATGATTATCTGTCAAATTATTTGTCTTTGCTTCTCATTCTCTTTTCAGGCGTTCACTTGTGTCAGAAAATGGGTCATTGATGTCATTGGACCCACTAAATGCTTCAGGGTGAGAGAAAGCAGATCTGATTTTAAAGTTATCGCTTTTGTAATCTGTCTTGGTTAAGATTGTTTTATCATTATTATTCCATCAGATCAAAAATGAAGAAACTCAACTGGTTGACGCTGCTTTTCAATGATATAAATATGGAGAAGCAGGTGGGATACCAGCTCTCTGCTGCGTATGTGTGATAACCATAAAGCAAGAATTAGAAAGAAAGTTGATGATCATTTGTGTGTGTGTGTTTTGCAGTATAGCCTGTGTGAGATGAAGAAGATCCATCAGTCTGCCATCTGTCTGGCATTTATCTTCACTGCCATATTCGTTGTACAGATGCTTACCTCGGAAAAGTGAGAAAAGAGACTTTTGATTCAGTGACATAAGTAGAGGACTTGCTGAAATACTGTAATAGTATAATAATAATAGAGATGTTAACATCTATCTACCTGTCTGTTTGTATAATGAAAGAAATGTCCGTCTTGCGATAACATATGGAGTCACCTTTCCTGTCCTGTTGCTGATCGTGCTGGTGATCAGCATTGGATTCCTAAAAGTAAGCATTGTGTGCACATTATTAAAAACACCTATACACGCTCTAATTCACACAATTAGCCATTCAGCCAATCATGTCGGAGCATCATAAATCATAAGATCATGCAGATAAAAGTCAAGAATTTCAGTTAATGCTCATTTCATACGTTAGAGCATGAAATCACAGGATGGTGAGAAAAAAAAACATCCATTGACAAGCTGTTCTGTGAGCAGATGCTCGATGGCCAACAAATATGGACAGACCTTTGGATGTACTATACACTTTATTTTATTTTCATACATTGTTCGTGTGATCGTGATATTTTATAGCTTGTTTAAAAAGTATTAAGTACATACCATCCTTCTATGTTTGTATATGTGTGTTTCAGGAATGGAACTCTAAGGTCCCACCCAGTATGCACTGGATGTCATTTCTTCAATTTCGATTGGCCATCAAGACAGTGATAAGACTATTCCTGGTTTTCCTCTGTCTCATCATCACACTACTCATGGCCATCCTGAACCTAGTAAGGGTCACACAGCATACACACCAGGGTTCAACATAAGCAGTGGCCTGATGGCCCTAAGCCAGGAAAAAATATATATGTTGGGTCAGTTGATTGGCCAGTTGCCGTCCTGTTCAGGCCAGTGTTTTTGGCCCCCACCTGGTCTCAATACTCTCATACATATATGGGTGTTTTGACACCTTTCTAGGGGAACCAGCATTAACTTTTTAGCCATTTGAGCCACAGTACCTCTTCTATTGGATTGAACTATATGGGCCCACCTTCGCTCATGTGCATCAACAAGTCTTGGTTACCCTTGAGTGACTGGTTCACCGGTTTTCCTTCACTGGACCACTTTTGATAGTCCTGACCACTACAGACTGGGAACATGACACAAGAGCTGTAGCTTTGGAGTTGATCTGACCCAGTCGTCTAGTCGTCACAATTTGGTGCTTCTCACAGTAGCTTCAGTTACAATATCTTGTTACAATGTTGATGTGTTGTGAGCAGGAAACAAGTGGCCAAAGCATAAGGATTTCATCAACTTGGCAAGTGTCAAATTGTGATTTCTAGATGACTGAGTCAGAGCATCTCCAAAACTGCAGCTTTTGGAAGATGATCCTGGTCTGAATTTGCCAAGACCTTTCAAAAAAGAGTTCAAGGATGGGAAGTTGGGTGGCCAAGGCTTACTGATGCATGTGGGGAGCAAAGGCTGGGCCGTGTAGCCCAATTCAATAAAAGAGGTAAAATTGGTGAAACGGTAAATGCTGGTTCCAGAAGAAAAGTGTCAGAACACAAAGTGCATCACACTTTTGGTTGCAGAAGAGGGACCTCATAATGTTATGGCTTACCAATATCAGAATATGGTCATAATTTTATGGCTGATCGGTGTGTATAAGTTACTAATTAATATATAGAAGTAGCCAGTAAAACTCTGATTCAGGGGGCAGTGAGGGGGAAATGCTATGTTTGACACTGCATACACATTTATATAGACACAAACGTTCACTCCTTCTGATCTAGTATTTTTTGTACATATTATCTTTTCATGTTTCAGGTCTTTATTCCACGTGATAACTGCCTAAACTCCAACAACAACGTCACTGAACTGGATGAGTTAAAGCTCTATTCTTTACCGGTAGGAATAATAGGATTATGTTGTGAAATGTTTTCTCTTGATTTCTTTTGAGAAATTATTAATAGTACGACACAAACACAAATTTTCCTTCATACTATACACTTAATGTACACTACTAGTCAAAAGTTTGCAGACACCTTCTAATTGCTTTCCTGGGATGATATTCATGAGTGCCAAGTTTCATCATGGTGCATGATGGGTTTTGCGAATGAAACATCCAGTCTTGTTCTAGAACATAGAAAATAAATCACCAAACAGAACAACATTGAATTAGAAGGTGTGTCCAAACGTTAACTAGTACTGTATATATGGTAATTGATTTACACCAGATTTAAGACGTCACATTAAGTACTTTACATTAAATTATAAGATTGTTTAGACATTTTAACTAAACTTAAATTACAATAATTTGCCACTGATTTACCTTTCTTGTGTGTCTCTTGTGTGTGTTTTTCTGCAGTATTATCTGCATTGCTGTTTATTGGCGATGCTCGGGGTGGTGGTGTTTGTACGAGTGTGTTTTTCCGTTAAACTTCTTCTCCTCACACTCGCACTAGTAGTCTACCTTGCTCTCTTCCTCTACGTGTATGCACCACGTTCTGACTGCTACATGCTCCAACTCTACAACGGTACCATCAAGTAAGAGCAAGCATTAAATAATACAGTAAAGTACTGTACAAGTGCAACATATTGCATTCCTCATACTTTCCAAATATACAATACATTAAAAAAAACTCCAAAATGGAAATCATTTTGAAGGACGTTTTACCATGATCCCCTGTAGTCTTAACTTTATGTGCAATCAGGTATGTAAATATTTAAGATCACGAAATGTAAATGTATATAATAAATGTATTTCTAGTGCTCATGTGACGTGTTTCATGTTTCAAAGATGATTTGCAATATTGTCATGCAGTGGATCTGGTTGGTATAACCATATTTTTCATATTTGTACAGCCATTATTGTCTATATTTTGTGCAGCTGAGTTTAAAAAAATATTTTTTATATTTTTTAATTGATATTTTTATATCCTATAAAAACATTTTGTTGTTCTATTTTTATCTGCAGCTAAGTTTTTCTATATTTTATTCTTATTCTTATTCCATTACCTAATTTATTTCTTATTGATAATTTAGATTTTAAGGTCACGAGCGGCCGTATAAGCATTTCACTCCATACAGTATCGTAATGTGTATGACTGTGTATATGACAAATAAAATCTTTAATTTGATTTGATATAAAATTACATACAGTGACAAAAAAATTATTAAATTTAATTGAATTCAATTTAATTTAATTTAATTAATTCCAGTGGAACTGCTCAGATTCCTCACATACAAGGCAATGCATGATAGAGTAAGAATATATATATAGAGAGTATATTCTTACTCTATCGTAAAAAGTATTACGAACATACGTGTGAGTAAGTATAATTATGTGTAAGAGTATGTGGCAACAAAATGAAGTCAGCTAATGACCTGAATGACCCGATTTATCAAATCTATGGATTTGATAAATGGAGTTGTTCTGAGAGTATGAGACACCATTTTCACAGGCCACCACATTTTGTGCTCTTATTACCTGTACAGCTAAAGGTGAAATATAATTTTACAGAGTGCAACTGTTACTCAATTATAATTTTTTTCGCCTCTGCAATGTATGTAGGTTTAATGGTATGAGAGATTATGATTGTGTGTTGACAATAGTATGAGCGTGATAGAGCATAATTGTAGCAGACAATAATAATGGATGTGAGTGTGTGTGGGAAAGACTGTGATGCATGTCCCTAAACTGTACACATAAACGCATAAAATATATAGATCTACAAGTTAAGTTAAGTAACACGTTAGAAATAGTCACGCAATATTTTTAGCTTGTTTGTATTTCCCTTTTGTTAGACCTGGAGTTCTACAGGAGCCCAAGATCATGTCAGGCATTTGGCTCTGCATTTTCTACTTCACTTCTTTGATTCTTGCCCGACAGGTAAGGCTTGTATGATGAATGTGAATCTTACACTGTATGTATTTCAGTACTGTACAATAAAAGCTGTCTGTGTTATTTGTGCAAGGACGAGCTGGCCTGTCGAGTCGAATTCCTCCTCGCGAAATGTTTTGAGAAAGAGCGTGAGGAGATGGAGATGACAGAAAACGTCAACAAGCTCCTCCTTCAAAATCTGCTGCCTAGCCATGTTACCAACTTCTTTATGGGGAAAAATGTCACCAATCAGGTAATATGAGTAAATTATATAGAATAAACAAATATTGGTGCCAATGCAGCTAGACACGTATGAAAGAACATACTGTACAATAACTGCAAGCAAGAGCGTACAACTTAAAGGTATAGTTCGGGTCAAAAATGAGACGCATATAAGTACTGTAGATTACCAGACGTCTTAAAAGGTATACATTTTCCCTGCTATGTTATGAATTCACCTAGAACATAAGTAATCAGGGCGAAAATCCAAACTCGTTGAATAAAAACATAGATAGTTCTCTGTTTAACTTAAAATGTTAATCTGTCCTGTCCCGGCTATCTGGCTAATTAGGTCTCTAAGTTTTTTTGTTAATTTATGTTGTCATGTCAATCTGTCTTGTCTCAGCTGGACAGCTAATTAGGTTTCTTAGCTAGCTAGTTAGCTTTTGTCAATTTATGTTGTCATGTCAATCTGTCTTGTCTCAGCTAGTCGGCTAATTAGGTCTCTAAGTCAGCTAGTTAGTTTTTTGTTAATTTATGTTAATTTATGTTGTCATTTTAATCTGTCTTATCTCAGCTAGCAAACTAATTAGGTTTCTTAGTTAGCTAGCTAGTTTTTTTATTTTTTTTTTATTTATGTTGTTAATTTATGTTGTCATGTCAATCTGTCTTGTCTCAGCTAGCCAGCTAATTAGGTTTTTTAGTTAGCTAGTTAGTTTAAGTTAATTCATGTTGCCATGCCAATCTGTCTTGTCTCAGCTAGTCGGCTAATTAGGTCTCTAAGTCAGCTAGTTAGTTTTTTGTTAATTTATGTTGTTAATTTATATTGTCATGTCAATATGTCTTGTCTCACCTAGCCAGCTGATTAGTTTTTTTTAGTTAGCTAGTTAGTTTTTGTTAATTTATGTTGTTAATTTATGTTGTCATTTTAATCTGTCTTATCTCAGCTAGCAAGCTAATTAGGTTTCTTAGTTAGCTAGTTAGTTTTTTTTTTATGTTGTTAATTTATGTTGCCATGCCAACCTGGCTTGTCTCAGCTAGTCAGCTAATTAGGTCTCTAAGTTAGCTAGTTAGTTTTTTGTTAATTTATGTTGTTAATTTATGTTGTCATGTCAATATGTCTTGTCTCAGCTAGCAAGCTAATTAGGTTTCTTAGTTAGCTAGTTAGTTTTTGATAATTTATGTTGTTAATTTACGTTGTATGTAGCACCATGGTCCTGGAGGAACATTGTTTCGTTTCATTATGTACTAAACTGTATATGGTTAAAGTGACAATAAAAGCCTACTTCACTTGTCTTGAATAACCATGAAAGTATCCGACCCTCGTTCCGTGCAAAAATGCATTTCAAAGTTCAGCTGAGATTCATATGAGGTTTCTGCAGTCCCACTAAGCTAAATCAAGTTCAAACTTGATGTGTATTTAGTGCAAATGTAACTATTTACTTGTCAACGAACAGGCCGTATTAGCTAATCGGAACTAATTAATAGGTTGAAGTTTTCTTAGCAGTCTAGAGAGGGACAAACACACCATAAAGTGTGTTTGGGGACAAACACACCATTTCTATCTGTTATCACCCAAATGAGGATGGGTTCCCTGTTGAGTCTGGTTCCTCTCAAGGTTTCTTCCTATTGC
>JAQQZT010000013.1:10675851-10700784 GCA_030068275.1 Clarias platycephalus | reverse complement strand
TCGTATTCCAAAACACTCGTAAACCAAATTTAAATTTCCCATAAGAAATAATGGAAACTCAAATTATTCGTTCTACACAAGTCTTCCATCTGAAGACTGGTCTGTCTTTGTACTATATATTTTTTTTCTTTACAGCCATGCATATATTCTCCTGTAATGTTATTTATTTATACATTTTTAAGTTATGTATGGAAATACTGAATGATTTTATACTTAATTATGCAGACATGATAAACATATATAACAAAATTGGTACAGCATATAATATAATATTATATTATATAATGTACTTTTGCACAGTACTGTATATAATTTATTTATTTAACTCCTTTATATTCTTTAAGTTTTATAATTATTCTGTTTCTTAATATCTCTAAATACTGTGATGCATCGTATAATTCCACAAGGGCCGTTCAAGTCAAACCGGGACTTGTGATGATTGTTTTCTAGAAAGAAGGCTTCAAACCGATTGACATTTAAAGAAGAATTCAATCCCAGTACTGTGATGAGACTCTTAGACACAGTAAAACATTTGAATGGTGCTAACATTTTAAAGAATGCTGTGTATTCTGGCTCGGAGGCTACTACAGTCGTTACATTACATGTGAATATTCTGCGACTGGAACGCATGAACCTTGAAAATTGAAGTCATCAGCTTTCAGAAGAGACATTACATCAAAGCCATTTCCACATGTTTGCAGCATTAAAGGAGAAAATCCTGAGAGGCCAGCGTTTCAGACATTAAGAGATTGTCTCTTTATGATGAAAACTTTCTACCTTGATGGTATCCAAGCACTAATGAAACACATTAGTGCGGCAGAGGATTATATAGAGAGAACTTTTACTCTCATAACTGTGTCATGTCATTCTGCACCATCAAAAAGTCCCGGTTTGACTTGTAAAATGTCCTCATATCTTAAATCTGTTCTCAGAGCGTGTTCTGAATCATGTACATGTCTCCGTTTTGATAATCAGGCTCCATCGTGTCTTCCCCTGCTCATGCCACGCTTTGGTAAAGAGTTCAAGATGTTTGATGCCATTCTGCCGTCCCTCACACTCGACATCACCGACCTTCTGGACGAGAGTGAGAATGTTATATTAAAACTCATTATATTGTGTTATATTACTATGTATTATTGCTCTATCCTCTTATCTTATTATTTATCAGATATGATACAATACTGTCATACTAGTGCTGTATGAATAGGTTTTAACCAAATCGTCTCCTCTTGGCTCTAGCACTTCGACAGTGTAGTATCTGTCAGTCAGTGGCGGAGTGGGAGTGTTCTCAGTGTTATGAGGATCTGGACATCACACCTGGCCAGTTAAAACAGTACTGCAACACCTGCAATGCACAAGTACAATGCGGCATATATGCTTTAAGATTCACACTTCCTTACATCACCTGTCCTTGAAGCAAGCAAACGCACAAATTTAATTAAAAGTTTCTCCGTGTCAGGTTCACGCCCACAAGAAGCGCCAGACACACAAACCAGTCAAGGTCAGGATGCCAAAGGGTACGTGGGAGGGTCCGGTTCATGGAGCTCGCCAGCAGTTGACGCTCTTTGCCGTGACGTGTATCGAGACCAGTCACTACGTGAGCTTCGTCAAGCACGGACCCCAGCTCACCGACTGGCTCTTCTTCGACAGCATGGCTGATAGAGAGGGTAAGAAAGTACACCAGTAAAGAGTGTTTTGTCGGTTTTGAAGGCATAGTTTGAGGTTACTCGTCACATTTCCACTGAAAATCAGTATAAAGTTCTTCTGATCGATCGACTTTTAACTTTTACCTCAGCATTTCAAACTAAATGAATCCTTTTTGTAGCCACCTTGTCAGTCAGAAACGTTTTCCCCAAACACCACAAATTGACTTTTATATTCTATGCTCCTGAATAATAATAATAAGTATCAAGATATGTATTTTCTCTCACTGGAAAAAACATTGTGATCATTACAAGCACTTGTCATTAGGATCTCTTTCTCATAAACATTATATAAATATCTCTTACAGAAACTTCATCTTATTAACAATGACATGCTTTTCTTTGCTTATTTTCTTTGTTTATCTTTTGTGTGTAATCATTTAATACCGAATCATTAAATCTAACTAAAGATCACATCTAAAGATCTAAAAAGAAAAAAATTGTGCTGGATTTACAGTTTTTAGTTTTAGAAGAATTTATTTTCTTCTACGTACTTGTGTGGGCATTTTGATAAAAGCCAGGCACGCAAATTACTGCGCTTTTTCCTGACAGTTGATTTGCATATTGCGAAACCTACAAAACTCCAGAAGAGTTCGAATGCACAGACAGCTGCGAGCCAGAAACGATCGATCGGGTTAAAGTGGATTTTTTTTTTTTCTTCTTCTTCTTCTTTTTTTAAATACCCCAAATATTTGTTCAAGGTGAAGCCTGAAAAACAGAAGTGGAAATAATTTTGACTCACTTTCATGGTACAGAAATATTCAGGGCAGTTCCAGTGTTCTTGACATGTGACATTTGGACTCAAATAAACAAACAAATCCCTAAAATCGTCATTTACATCCTGACTAATATTCAGCATTTTATCAGCGTTTCACACAATTACCTTGAAATTAAAATTAAAATTTTATTAGTCACATACACAGTACGATATGCAGTGAAATGCTTACACAATCGCCAGTGACCTTAAAAGTAAAAGCTTATCAATAAGAAGGTAAAATAAAGAAAATATATTTCTGTACAAATAAAAATATTATGTGCAATAGAAAAATATAGAAAATATGGAAATGTTTGTGTAAATAAAGAAAAATGTCTGGGGGTGTGTGTGCAAACATGCATGAAAGTGACTTATTATTAAAGTGACTTATGTGCATGTGTGATTTCAACAACACAAAAAGTGTAAATTTTAAATGTTTGTCATTTTTGGTGTTAATTATTTTGGGATAAGCTGGTGTTATGGACGAGACGTGTCTGAAACAGTCTGCTTCAAACTATATAAAGTACACTTTTAATAATAAATATATCATGAAACATTTAAAATGGTAATTATAAAAAAAATAATTAGGACATTATAAAATCAGAAATTGTTGCTGACAAGTTTTTGTCACTCGTTGTGTTTTTTGATGCTCAGTGTTGGACTTTACTGTTTATTCTACAAGGGTTCACGCTCACCGTGTCAGTAAAAGTTTATTCAGTATCAGCAGATGTGGTATTTTTAGTGTATAAGTATGATTCAGTGGGATCCCTGTGAACTACACCTCCTTTTTTTCCTCCTACTTTAGGTTGACCCTTATAAGGAGTTACCCTTCAATTTATTTATTTATATATTTATATATATCGTGAATGATTGTGTGTGTACAGTTTCTACAGACAGATGCGTCTCTTCTACAAGCTGACCCAGAGTTATCCGTCGATTTTCAAGGATCAGGAGTTTCACTCGCTTAATGTTTACAGGAACAACTGCAGCGAATTCTGAGCCACCGTTCAAATGATTTACTGCGACTAAGAGTCTCATCGTCGTACTGTGCTTGAAGATTTTTCAGTTAGAGCTGAAAATACAATAGTGTTAAATTTAAAACAGTTCCTAGTTCACATAGACACTGAACAGCTGATGTGTTTGTTTCGTTTTTCCCGTTGTTTTTCACAGGAGGCGAGAACGGATTCAACGTGCCCCAGGTGAGGGCGTGTCCCGAGGTGGGACGCTACCTGAGCCTGTCCGAGGTCGAGCTCAGCCGCTTGGACTCCACCTTCCTGAAAGAGCCAGTGAGACGGTTACTCTGCGATGCCTACATGTGCCTGTATCACTGTCCTGAACTCAGCCTGTATAAGTGAAGTGAGCGAGAGCTAGCAGTGAAGCTATAGTCCTGGCGCACCAGCTAACTTCAGTTACGCGTTAATCTACTTTCGGTGTGTCACATGACCCGAAAAGGGATGAACTGATCGAAGGGGTAGAAACAAAACCACAAACCAGAGACTGACAGCGAAAGGATTTCGAACACTACAAGTCCTGCAAATTGCGACTAATGCTGTCTGTTTTTTTTACCCCCATCCATTAATACAGTGCTGTAAAAAAGTTTTTACCCCCTGCATTTCTGTCTTAAATGCTTTAATGGTTGCGGTCATGAAACAAATTTTAATATTACACAATGATAACCTGAGTAAATACAAAATGCAGTTTTTAATCGATGAAAAATGCTGTCTAAACCTACCTGACCCCATATGAAAAAGTAAATGTCCCCTAAACCTAATAACTGACTGGGCCACCCTTGGCAATAACAACTGCAATCAGGTGTTTGCGATAACTGCCAATGATTCTTTCACATCACTGTGGAGGAACTTTGGCTACATCTGAGGTTTTTCAAGCATTAAAGGCCTGTTTAAGGATTTCAGTCGTATTTAATATAAAGTCTGGACTTTGACTAGGCCATTCCAGTTTTCTAGTTTTTTGTTGTGTCTGGTTTCGGATCATCGTTCTGCTGCAAAACAAAGTGCACTTGAGTTTCAGGTCACAAACTGATGTCCAGACATTCTCCTTGAGCGTAGAATTCATCGTTCCATCAATTATGGCAAAGTCCTGAAGCTGCAAACCAGCCTCAGACCATCACACTTCCACGTCAATGTTCAATGTGGTATGATGAAATGTTGTATTAGTTTACAGCAAATGTAACTGGATACACACTTTCCAAAAAGTTCATCTTTTGTCCTATCAGCCTACAGAATATTTGCCTATAAGTCTTGAGGATAATCAAGATGAGCCTTTATGTTCTTTTTGGTCAGCAGTGGCTCTTGCCTTGGAACTCTAAAGATCTATCTATTTCTTAAATATTTGGGTTTTACCCCTCCAAAAAAACTGAAGATAAAAAAACACCCTTCCCTACAGCGTTGGATTGATGGTACTTAGTTGAACTTAGTTGGATCTTATTTTTGTCCAGTCTGTTTCCTATTGTTGAATCATGAAAAGTGAGCCTGCAGTTCTTTAGATGTTCTTCTGGATTCTTTTGAAGATGAGTCCTGGATGAGTCATTGTTGTGCTCTTGTTGATTTTGTTAGATCGGCCATTAATGGGGAGGTTCACCACTGTTACAAGTTTTCTCCGTTTCTGGCTCAAATCGTGATTCACTGGAGTCCTAAGGCCTTAGAAATGGCTTTGTAGCCCTTTTCTCCAAAAATCACAGTTCATTAATGATTGAGCAATTACTTTTTCACACAGGGTCAGGTAGGTTTGGACAGCTGTTCTGCCTTAATAAATGAAATCATCATTTAAAAGCTGCATTTTGTATTTACTCAGGTTATTTTGTTTTATATTAAAATCTGTTTGATGTTCTGAATCATTTAAGTGTGACAAATATATGTTTAAACTATTGTTAAACATGGTCAAAGCACTGTATATAAGAAACTTTTTACCACCAGTGTATGTTTAAAGTCACCCTGTTCATCAGTTCACATCTGTCTGATCAGGACATGTGCGTTTTATTACAGTGCTTCTGTCAGCGTTCAGACTGTCTCACATTCCACTTTTTTCAGTCATATTGAAATCTGTACCAGATCTGGCCATGATGTAACTGACACACAGACGTCTTCCCTGAAAGTGTTGTACATATTTTATTTGTATATAGTATATAGTATATAACTGATGGGTATAAAATCTACAGTACTTTTCAAACATGTCTCTTGTTTTCCTTTAGACAGGTTTAAAGAGAGTAGCATTATTATCCATTACCTTTACAATGACAATTACATACATACTGTAGGTGAATAATTTTACACCTATGACCTTTTGTTTGCCAGAAAAGTAATGAAGGATTGTAAAGCATATTGAAGATTCTGCACCTTAAGATACAGATGGGGATGCAGACTTTTTTTTTATTTTTATATATATACTTTATGTACTTTTCTTAATTTATAATTGGTATATATTATTATACCAGGACATGTGCAACTTCTGGTGTTTTTTGTGTAAATTAGATATTTTTATAATTTTTTTTTTTTTTTTTTTAATGAGCAAAGTTAAACTGATGAACCCAACTGGCATTTTGTCAGGAGATGCAGGGTTATGTGTATCAAATATAAGTAGGTTTTGGATGTACATTGCCTTGCAAAAGTATTCACTCCACGTTTTGTCATGTTACAACCACAAATGTATTTCACTGGGATTGTATGTGATTAATCAACACAAAGTGGCACATAATTGTGAAGTGGAAGGAAAATAAATGGTTTTCAGACTTTTTTTTTTTACAAAGAAAACTCTGAAATGTATGGCGTGTATTATTCAGCCTCATTTACCTTGATACCCCTAAATAAAATCCAGTGGAATTGATTGCCGTCAGAAGTCGCCTGATTAGTAAATAGAGTCCACATGTGTATAATTTAATCTCAGTATAAACACAGATGTTCTGTGAAGCCCTCAGAGGTTTGTTAGAGAACTTTAGTTATCAAACAGCATCAAAATTGTTGACTTTTTCTTTTTGGCAAAATGTTGTAAACAACAAATCTTTACTGAGAAATAATGTAAATCCTTTAAAAACACACAACATACTCTCATTTTAGGTCAACCGGTGAGATTTAATGTTTGCAATCCTTTGTTGTCAATTTTTCCATAGAGTAAGGGTGTGTGTAATCAAGAAATAACCACAAGGTGGCGATATAATCTCCAACGCTTTCCAAAAATAAACCCAAGAAGAAGGGATCAGCGTTCTCGTGTTGTTTCAGCCCTATACCGCCCCCTAGCGGCGATGCTCAGGCTGCAGTTCGCGCTTGCGCGCTTATGAACGCAACGACGCGCCTAACCGCTTAGCGCAGATCAAAGCGTCTGCATGTGCAGGGATATGTCAACTCTTTTTTTTTTTTTTTTCAAAATCTATAAATTTTATTAAAGTACCATAGCTACTTTTGCCTACACATAAAATAAATTTAGGTATATCATTCTAGGCAAATACAGAAAATTATTATTGATTATTTTAACTACTATTTCATGTAAAAGAAACATGATTCCCTGCTGCAGTTTGCCTCCGCGCCAGCAGGCGGCGACATGCGATATGTGTCAATATTTCTTAAACTCAAAGCACTCACGTCTGAACTAGTACTGCAGTTTTCCTTCTGTGCACTAGACGGCGATATAACTACCTGTAATTCAGTTTCTACGCAATAGAGGCGTCATCGAAGCCCTGGATGGTTGCCAGATTTGGTTTTGGTTTTACCCCTTCTTTTGGTTCTTGGTTAGATTTGAGGTCTTTTAACAATCTTTACTATCTTAAAGTGCTTACATGTAAACGAAAATTATTTATTTGCATCGTTTTAAAACATGCATTGGTGTTCACACTTTTTTCCTCTTATATATGCTGATGTTACTATGATTTGCTCTTTTAATATTAATTAGGTATATTACAGTACAGCTCGGTGGTGTAGTGCTTAACACTGTGGCCTTGCACCTCCTGGTTCTGGGTTCGCTTCCTGCCTTGAAGTCTGTGTGCATTGAGTTTGCATGTTCTCCTCATGTTTGGTGGGTTGTCTCTGGGTAATCAGGTTTCCTCCCTCAGTCTAAAGACATGCATGCCATTCCCAAATTTCCCATAGACAATGAGAGAGTGAGTGATATACAATGTTACACAAATTATTTTAACTATCAGTGATTACACATTCAGCCAGTACAATGATTATGCACATATAATCACTGCTGGAGGCGGCACAGTGGTTTAGGGGTCAGCACTGTCACCTCGCACCTTCAGGTTGGGGGTTCGACTCCCGCCTCGGGTTCTGTGTGCATGTTCTCACTGTACTTGTTGGATTTCCTCCGGGTACATGGGCAGTCCAAAGATTAAAATAAATGGTGCTGAGTGAGTGTGTATATGTGTGTGCCCTACAATGTATTGGCACCCTGTCCCTAAGTCTCCTGGGATATTCTTCGGCATTGTCCACAATGTGTGAGTGTCACCGCTGGAGGTGAAATACAAACTAGTTTAATGTTTCAGATGTGTATTTGGCATATATCTGGCAACTCCTCATGCTAGGCTGGTGAAGGACGGAGCACATAGACGCCGCTATTTTAGGCTTTAAATCCTAAAAAAAAACCTTTATATTTCTGCAGAGGGTGATTATAAACCTGTATACGAAGATTCTAACGCCATTATAAGGTATTTATGTTTTTTTTATTATTTCTTCTTATCTTCGTAAACCGTAACGCTAGCATTAGCTAATCCCTGCAGCTGCACTACGGAGAGCAGAATAGTAATGTAATAATAAAATATAAATGTTAGTGTACAATAGTCGTTATAATGATTACGACCCAATATATATATATATATATATATATATATATATATAATATAATCCTGCAGAAATGTCCCAAATCTGGAGAAATTAGATGCAGGATGGCTGGAATTAACGTGTTATTAAAGAAGCTAACAGCTAAATATTGATTTACTCTATAGATTTGAAGGAACTATCCGTCCTGAAAGACTTTAAATCTGTTGAGAAATGTTGTAAATCTGTAATATTTCTGCTGTGTTTAGAGACCATCGTGCTGTTCTTTTGGATGCTGCTGTCTTTTTGTTGTTTGAATAAGAAACTAATAGTGTACCTCAATGACGTTACTGGGTGCCAGAATAATTGCAGATATTTTTTTTATTTGTTTTTGGCCACCAGGTACATCCTGCAGTCTTTTAGAGCATCGCTTTTGTGACTTTCAGGTTTCATGTACACTAGTGATGAGTCGCTTAATGTAGTCGAATCTTTAACGTGACTCAGAAGAACGAATCGTCTCGGAGAGTGATTCGTTCATTGTCTGCTGGGCGCGCATGCGCAAATCATCGCAAAACCTCCGTAGGTTATGTACAGGAAACAGAAATGAGTCGTTACCTTCGAGTCTTTTGTCACGTGACTCCCATAGACTCTATGCAGTGCAATGGATTCAAAATAACGAACAACTCAGACCAGAAGATATGAGAGATGAGCTACACGTTCTGTTTATTTTAATATGTCCTTGGCTACATTGAAATATTTTCATTACTAGAACTATAGCCAAAAAACGTATTGGGGGTCTGTTTATTGAAAATGTAACATTTTATTTTATTTCTGATCAAATGAATGAAATGAACAAAATGACTCCAAAAACGAATCGCTCATTTTGATGAACGAGATTCAAAGAATCGAGTCACTGAAATGATTCAAACCTCCCATCACTAATGTACATGTAACCCTAGAGATGTAGGGGGGGGAGGTTAAAAAATCGATTCAGTTATGAATCGCGATTCTTTTGTGTGACGATTCACTGACTCCAAAATCAATTAATTAAAAAAAAGTTTTTAATATTTATAATAGCGATGTACCGGTCGATCGGCCAATTGTCAGTTTAATTGCAGCCAATCAGCATTCTGTATCGAGTGCAGAAGCTTCCGAGCAGCACAACAGAAATGCATATTATTTTTTAAAATCATGTACGCGTTAAAAGCCGGCGCATCTTAGGTGCGGTTACAGTTTATGGCTACATGATGGTTAGGAAAGCGGACGGAGATTTAGTCAAGTGGATTGATAGGCTTTACAATGTATATTCAAAGGCGTACAAGACCCATTTTGTCGGATTTAAGGACAAATACGACTTACAAATGTGCTCCTGGAACTGAACTTGTTTGTAAGTAGAGGACTACCTGTATGGTGTTTTTAATTTTAAGTTCCACTCTTCTGGATTTTCTAGCTCACACTTTTTCTAAAGATGTCTTTTAATTTCAATGAATACATTTTTTTAAAAGGTTTTTTATTTTGTAATTAGGTTCAGAATTCCTGCTTGCATTCTCTCTCTCACACACACACACACACACACACACACACTCTGCTGAAAGGTTTCATGAGAAGCAGCACTTGTCAGTGTTTATAATATCTTAACATCATGGTTCAGCTTGGGAACCAGACAGACAGAGACGTTCCAGCTGTGATGGGTCGTCTAGTCGGCACTACATCCAAGCTTCAAGATAAACCCCAAATACACAAGCGAGTGTTTACACAATGCTGAATGTGAACATAAGCAAGGTTGAACTGAAATAGGTTTTCCTGTTGAGTCAGGTTTTGCAGTTGGATCCTTTTAAAAAAATTCCCCACACAATCTTTTATTCTGCAAGTGTATTATATTAAAAATGCCAAAATAAAAGCATGCCAGATAATATTAAACCATTCTCGATGTTTATGTGAACGAGAATCCTTGCTGTGAAGTGGGAACTTTAAAGTTACGCTACTTGTGCTATCAACTGGTGAACCTTGGTGTCTAACTGTCTAAGAGCTCTATCTAACTTTTAGAGCTCTTTCTAGATCGCGTGAATATTTCATGTTTTGTTTTGTTGTTGTTGTTGTTTCTTAGTAATCGAAGCCATGGCATCACCGGGCGGACAGGGAGGAGCTTTGTCTACTAAAACCACAGGAGCAAAGAGGATGAAATGGGCTCTGGAGCTGAGTCTGGCCAGCACCAGGTGAGTCCTAAAATCGAAGGAATAGTGAAACCGACTACACTAAGGACTCATCAGGGAGATGTTTGTATCTCAGTGAAAAATAATTTTCTTGTTTTTTGTACTTTTATGTTATAATTTATTCATATAATTACTCAGCTTTAGAATAAGCAATTAATGGTTTCAGTTCTCTTTACAATTTCTCTTTATCTTTGCTTTGTACTTGGTTACTCTTGCGTGTTTTCACCCTCCAATACAGCAGGTGGCAGTATGCACCTAGTTGGTTTTTGAACCGCCAACGAGTGGAATTTCTCTCTCTCTATGCCTAATATTATTTATATTTCTTTTAAAAATGTCAAGATCAATTCTCTTGCGTGACTTCCTACTTTACCAGCTATGGCATGGTTCCTGATCGTGGAACGATTGTGTTCTCACTGAACAAAATGAACAAGACTTTGTGGTCTAGTGTTCTCGGGAAACGACCCTGCCGGCCTGATGTGAAAACCGAGTACAAGTCTATATTTTTCTCATCAAAACAGCACTCTGTATAGTCAGTGTTTTAGATTTTACAAGCTGAAGTGTGAGTATCTTCACCGATCGAAAGCAACTTGTCGTAGATAAGAAGTGTTTTAAAGTTGTGGTGGCGTTTTTTTCTTTTTGCTCCTCTGTGGAGTTTTAGATTCATCCCTGCATCCATGTAGATTTCCTTGAGATTTTCCTTTTGAATTTATCCTCCCTCTTGGGTAGATCGGTTAAGATAACCGTTTAGGAAAGAGTGTGTCCTAAAAAAAAATTTGGCACAGCTCTGAGTACATCAATCAAATACTGACTGTATCTCAGCACCAAAGCGATATTATTATTATTTTATTTATTTATTTATTTTAGGGCAAGCTTTTATTGCTAGGTTATGTTGTAGCACTGCCACATAAAGGGCACTTTTATAGGCACAAAAGTAATATTGTTTTCTTTGTTGGTTTTGGTGCACCTTTTTTGTTTAGTTTTTGTATAATACACTTTTGTTTTTTTTCTAATCTGTCGTGGTGTTGTCGTTCTTGTTCACTGGGTTTTAAAGCACTCCGACACAAAGATAAAGATCTCTCCTTTCAGCGTTACAACGTGTAAAACATATTTGGTGCGATCTTCAAGGCTGCTGGTTTCTTTCCTTCATGTTTTGTGTCATGTTTTGTAATCCTGATACTGCCTGATAAGTATGCACCGTCTCTCTCTCTCTCTCTCTCTCTCTCTCTCTCTCTTTCTCTATGGTTTATTTTGAACTTGGACTGAGATATGTGATTATACTTTCAAATTCAAATCAGATGAAAACAATCTGCGATATTTAATCACATTTTCGAAATGTAATGAAAAACACACCAACACAGATGTATAAATGCTCACAGGCTCAGCATTGACTTGACAAAGAAGCGTAAAATCAGGCTTTAGGCCCGAAACATATTTCACGTGAGTATTCGAAGGCACTTGAAGCTACACAAGGCAAATGTGTCACCTGAAAAAATCCTAACATGACTCAAGCTCAAATATCAGAGTCGCAGCTAGGGGCGCTATAGCATAGCGGGGAAACGGGAAAGCTGACCCCTTCTTCTTGGGTAAACTTCTGCCTTAAACTGCCTGAAACGTCTGAGCAGTTTGATGAAGCTCCAGCTGAACATGTCTGAATGCCATGATACATCGTCATCACTTCACTCAGACAGGAATGCAGTTGGGTTGAAACTGAAACACTCTGAACAAACGTTTTTAGTAGCTCATATCGCCACCTTGTGGAAGGAAACGTTGAGCATATTTACCGGAGCGTTTGTGCCCGTGTGCTTGAATGAACCATGTTTCACTCTGGATATGTCTTTGATAAGAATTTTACAGCCACTTAAAAACGAGGATTGCCACGTAGAGACATGTCTGTCGTCTCTTCTTCTGCACAGGACCCGAGGAGACAGGCAGCTTAAAGATGGAGAAGTCATGTACCCTGTGGGATACTCGGATAAACCGGTCCCCGACACCAGTGTGCAGGAAGCGGACCGCAACCTGGTCGAGAAGGTAAAACGTCATGATAGTAATGTGTACATTTCAGCAGAAGCGTTACAGTACACACTGTATGAAGTGTATGGAGCAACATTTAATACACAATCTCTTACCAACCTGGTTAAACAAATCTACTGTACAATTGTAAAGTTGTTTAGACTATAGCTGAGCACAGAAGCCTTTGTGACATTTATAATGTGTGAAATATGAAAACCCATGCATTATTTTCAAAGTGAAATGTATAAAAAAATTTCTCTAGCCTTAAAAAATGAACTTGATGTTTTTATTCGTGTGTTGTTTTTGTGTATAGAGATGCTGGGATGTCGCGCTCGGCCCTCTGAAGCAAATCCCCATGAATCTGTTCATCATGTACATGTCTGGCAACACCATTTCCATCTTCCCCATTATGATGGTGTGTATGATGGCGTGGAGGCCCATCCAGGCACTCATGTCGTTGTCCGCAAGTGAGTAAACCTTCATTGCAATTAATGCAAAACTCAAAAACATGATAGCTAGCTTTATTAGCAGCCCCTAAAAAATATATATATATATATATATATTTTTTTTTTTTTACATATATATTTATATATAAATATATATATATCATGCATGTGTGTGTGTATATGTATGTGTGTGTATATATATATATATATACACATGCGTTGTTAAATAGGCATGAAGAGAATTACTGTGTTTCACTTTCAGCTTGCCCTAAAATCTAGAGATATTTAATACTCTGAGCTTGTTCTTCTGTATTTTAATTTTCCCCTTCATCAAAAATGATCTGCACTCCGGTTATATTAAAACATCAGCTCTGCAAAAACGGATACCCCACTTGTGATTTGCATAAAAGAAGAGCAGTGTGCACAGAAGTTTGCACAAAAGGTTGCACAAGAAGCCGGATGTATGTTCACGGCTGATGACAAACGTCCGCACACTTCTTCCCACATTGTCACTGACACTCTGCAAAAAAATTGGTTTTGAGGTGTTAAAGCGGCCGTAGGAAAATGATGATTCACTTCTGATGAAGAAGTGAAGACAGCGGTGCATCCGTGAATCGCAGCTCAGCCTAAAACATGTACAAGCTTGTTGACCGATGGACAAATTCTATTGAAAAGCAAAATTATTATTTCAACAAACAAATATGATGTATTTGTCTTTTCTAAAAGTTAATTTTAAAAACTACATTCAGAGTGCGGATCATTTTTGACTCCTCACCCTCGAACATAGATGCATTTAATCATAACCAGGTCAGCTGGTCAACTTTTGAGAGGACTGAAGAGAACAGCTACATCCTTAAAAATTTTCTTCCTGTTCATGTCAGAGCTACATTGATCTTAATAGGATGCAGTTCAGTACCCAAGCAAACGGGCCTGAATTTAATCTTTCTGCATTTCAGCCTTTAAACTCCTGGAGAGTTCGAGTCAGCAGTGGCTCCAGGGGTTGGTGTATCTCATCGGCAACTTGCTCGGATCAGCGCTGGCCATCTACAAGTGTCAGTCAATGGGTCTCCTCCCAACGCATTCTTCTGATTGGCTCGCCTTTATCGAATCCCCACAGGTATCTAATTAAGCAGGGTACAATATTATTACATTGTGTAAACAGTGACATTCTAGTGATACATTTTCTGTTCTTCCTTCCACAGAGGTTGGAGATAATGGGTGGAGGATTGGTCATGTGAGCCTTCAGAAGCTCTACTGTTTAACACAGCTTCATTAACTTATGTTTTGAATTAGATTTCCTTTGTCTTTGTTTCATCAGTTTCATTTCATTCCGTCATGTATAACAACGTCCTTACAGAAAGAGATTTAATAAATGTACGTTTGATTTAAACACATTAAAATATTGTCTCTTGTGTACTTCTCATCAAATGAAAACTGCTTCGAGTAGGAAAATCACATTTCATAGCTATTGAAGCACTGTTTACTTTTTATTGTATCAGACAGGATGTTCAACCAAATAGGTCATTTCTCTAAAAACTCTAAGTAATGTATATACAGTGCTGTGAAAAACTATCCCCCTCCTTTTACATATTTATATGTTACACTGAAACGATTCAGAGCATTAAACACATTTTACTGTTACACAAAGATAACCAGAGTTAATCCAGTTGCAGTGTTTAAGTGATGATTTCATTTATTAACTGGAAAAAAAAAGCTGCCTGGGCCTATGTGAAAAAGTGATTGTAAGTAATTGCTCCCTCGCTAAATCATGAATGACTTGAGGAACGGTGGAAAGCTGAGTTAAATTTCATTAGCCACACAATGAATTCTTTCTCTACCAGAAAATCCTGAAAGAAAATGTTTGTGACTTCAAGGGTTATGCAGAAGGACAATGATCTGAAACACACCAGCATTTTGAATGACTCAACAAAAAAAAAAAAAGATTTATTAAGGTTTTGGAGTGGCCTGGTCAAAGTCCGGACTTGAACCCTCCAATATGGCTGAATTAAAGCAATTCTGCAAAGAAGAGTGGGCCACAGCGATGTGTAAGACTTATCACAATCTATTATTATTATTATTATTTTTAGGTGGCAATTACTTTTTCAGCTTTGGGCAAGTTTTTTTCCCATTAATAAATAAGACCAACTGTTATTTGTATTTATCTTTAATAGATACAAAATGTGTTAAATCTTTGTGTAATATTACATATTATTTGTTTGATAATCCTAATAATTTAAATGTGACAAATATTCAAAAATGTAACACATTTGATATTTACATCTCTATGACCCTGACTAATAGAAAGCAGTTACTGCTGTACCCGAGATAACCGTATCTCCCTTGTGACTGTTTTGTTACTGTTTCATCTGTTTTTAGCGACATTACTCATTTACAGGTTAGAATGGATTCTAGAACCTCTTACCTCAGACATTAGTGATTAATACAGTGGTGGCCAAAAGTATTGAGACTAAAGTGAAATCCCTTGTTTTCATAACGTTCAAATGTTTTAGCGTGGTACTCTTGTTGTCACTCGCTCAATCCATGCCTCAATCCAGTAAAAGTCCTGCCACATATTTGGTCCATCCATTAACTACTGTAACCAGATAATACTAATTAGCACAACCCTTCAGCCCTTCAGTTAGACAAGAACTAATTCGTGACATCGCCTTTTTTATTATAGGGAAAAATAATACAATGCATATACTGTACAGCATGTTGTCTTAATAGTTTTGGCCGCCATTGTACTGTTACTGTACCTCAAGTGCTTAGTCATGGAAAAATTTTAAGGTTGAATTCAAAAAAAAAAAAAAAAACGCGACCGAACCACATTCCGTACATATGTTTAATTTATCATGCACTCATCTTTAACTACAGCCATTGGTAAACGGAGATGAAACACACCCCTGACAGACTTTCTGTCCTGGCCCTACCTGTTCGACGGCATCCTTTCATCACCTGGCACTGATTTCAACAACCTGCCAATTTAGGATGAATTGCATTAGACTCTGCATTCCTCTTTCCATGTACATAAGTGTCTTTTATTATGGCTAGACAATTTATATGAAAGGATGAGACGTACTCTCTTTGTCTAGAAACATATTCACGCAGTCGATGCAAGAAAATAACGTGAGGTCCTTTCATATTAATACAACGATAAACAACAGCTTGATACTTTGCTTTTTGACCAACATTAATGAGGTAGCGGCATTGGCTGATTAAATACTGTAGGTTAGACCGTTTTTCTTCTTAGTGCTGGCACCTGCAGTACTTATTCCATGGGAAAATTATATAAAAATGTCACTGCCGTGTTTGATATGACAAATTATGGAAGAGTTTTTCATCTTTTAAAATACTTTTATCCGAGATAAGTTGCAAATAAGGGCCCGATTGTGTTACTCCTGGCTTTTGAACACTATTTTCTTTTAATTTAGCTATGTATTGCCAAGGGATTGGAAGAACAATTCTGATAAATGGATAAATATTTCTTTTCACTGCGTAGAGGTGGGATCAGGAAGGGCATCCGGCATAAAACCTGTGCCAAGTTGTTGTACAGATTGGATGGTCCGTTGTGGCGACCTCCTGACGGGAACAGCCGAAAGACTAACAACAGCAGAGGTGCTGGTGTCAAGTGCACTATTAAACGTCTTGAGTTTTGGCACATGTTTTATGCCGGATACCCTTCCTGACGCAACCCTCCTATTTTATCCGGGCTTGGGCCCGGCACTGTATCCAATGGCTTGAGTTTTGGCATTGGCTGAGAATCGAACTCTGGCCTTCTGTATGGCAGTCGAGAAACCTACCAGAGAGTGGGTTGGTATTTAAAAAGTGAACAAAAATGTATTGCACTAGAAAGTCCATATCATGTATAATTTTAAATGGCGCAAACATTTTTAAAAAGGCTGTGTGTCTGTGAATGCAGAGGTGGCTTGGAGCCCACTGCAGTCGTTCCTGTGAACATTCAGCAAGTCCTTGAAAATTGATGGATAATTTGTTGGCAACTTATGGAAGAGACACATCTGTCTGTCGAAACTGTACAGACAATCATTCAGGACGACCACTTGAACATTAATGGAACTTGACTGGAAGTTATTGCAACATGCAATGCACATTTGGGCCATTAAAGGAGTTCCTGGGAGGCCAGACATTAAAGTAGATAGTCCGAACATGGCTCTGGCATACGGATCAATCTTTTTACCTTGATGGTATCCAAGCACTACTGAAATAATGGGATGAGTGCATTAGTGTAGCAGAGGATTAGTACAGAGGACAGTTTTAACTTTTGTAACTGTGTTCTGTTATTCTGCACAATCTAACAACCTATCATATTATTATTATTATTATTTTAAAAAATGACAAACACCTTTTTGGTACATTTGGATTTTAGTGTTCAATGTACAGTAGATGGAAGTGAAATGAGAAATGAAGAAATGTCATCTTAGCCCTGAAACTGCTTTCTGGAAAAAATATGTAAGTTTATTCATCCCTATTATAATGTACAAAAAAATATTGCTTGTAATCAGCTTTCCTTATTGGCAGCCAGTGGTTGTATATAGTCATCCTAAAGCTGAAAGATTCCTGAGTATGAATCCCGACACCCATCCATGGCCAAGAGCCAAGGTATTAAATTTGGCTAAGGTCTTTAAGGGGGACAGATGGGATAATTCGCTCCCATGTCAGTCACAGTGACACTGGTCCACCTATACGTGTTTGTAAGCTTGTGTTTTGTGTACAGTACTCTACTTTATGTGTAGTAATTGGACCTATGATGCAATGTTAACAACAATTCAGAAAATGCAGCAGGCTGGCTTCGTGTGTCTCAGAGGGAACACATGTCCAGCCTTCACTGTCCCCAGTTAGTATCTGTCATATCATACGAGACAGCCAGTGCAAAGAGGCCTAATGAAACCCCAACACTGATCCACTCAGCGGTCAAATACAACAGTCCCTCACAGAGTAGTATGAACACACACATTTACAAAGGAATTCAAAAGTTTATTTGTCATATGCGCATTCTTAGCAAGGAACAAAAACAGGGTAAAATTAGGTTAGGTGAAACCTGTTCACACCTGGGGGCAATTCTTTATTCTTTTTCTGTACGGCTTATCATGTGGAAAATCAGGGCAAAACCTAGGAGACACCTCGGATGACAAGACACAAGCACACACACAGTCACACCCTCTGAGTAATTCGGAGACACCGATCGATTGGAGGGAAAAACCTGAGTATTTGGAGGAAACCCACAAAGCACAAGGAGGACACACACACTCAAACCCCCAACACTGGAGGCAACACTGCTAATAACTAGGTCCAATTAAAACTGCAGATAATTTGCTTAGAAGTGCACCTCCAGTGTCCGGATTCGGTTCTTGCCAGGGGTCTGTGTGCATGGAGTTTGTATATTGTTATACCGTGTTGGGTGGATTTACTCCGGGTACTCCGGAGTCCAAAACATGCAGATTCGGGTAATTGCCATTTCCAAATTCCCCATAGTGTGTGGGTGTGTGTGTATGTGTGCGCGATGGATTGGCACCCCATCCAGAGTGTATCCCATACCTCGTGCTTTAAGTCTCCTGGGATAGGCTCCAGGACTCCCATGACCCTGCATACAGGATAAAAACGGTATAGATGATGAGTAAGCGATAAAGGAAATCAGTATTATTAGGTGTTAAAAAGGTATGTCCTCCCTCAGATGCCTTAAAACCTGGTAGTAGAATTTGCGATTGACGGTCTGGCCACTGGGGACGAATTCTCGATGCACAATGCCATGAATGTCATCAAAAGTTGCGAATCCACCTCTGCTTTTTTTTAAGTTGTGGTGATGATGTGCTCCTCTACTGTGAAGACTGTTGCTTCATCTCAGGGTCATACCCGTACAGCCAAGCTTCATCACCGTAATGATCCTTAACAGCTCATCCATGCTGATTATCAGGCTGATGGAATTCACGGCAGACTTCAACGCAATGTTCCTTCTGCTTCTGGATTGCCTGGGCTGTTCCAGTGTGACACACCGACAATGGTCCCAATGCTGTGGATTGTTCTCCTGTAATGTAAAATGTAAAAGTTGCTAAATGGTTTTGACATTTTGGGGGGTTTAAGGTCTTTCTGATATCTTGTCGTCTCTTAGTGATGTTCTTCTGCTCTTGAAGCATGTGTTCCACTCAAAACACCTCGAGCGGTTCATTGCAGCGTTGCCATAAACTCGCCGGATCATTTCAAACGTCTCTGTGGCAGATTTGCCCAGTTTCGCCTTCGCTCTTTGTTCTAACTTGCTGTCCATTATGTAACGCACATGGTCGGAATAGATCCAGTTGTACAGCTCCCGGCGATGTCTTTTGGCACACTGACTTATGAAGGTCTGCCCTCCATGTGACTCCATACAGCCTCTATCGCAGAGGAAACCCTTCAGACATGGAAGAACTCAGACATGAGAAACTCAGTTTCACAAGCAACTACAAAAATGTGGTTAGACATAAAACAAAGACATGACTGTAGAAATTAAAGATGGGAAATTTTGAAACTGTAGTTTCGGGAGGTTTTGTGGACTGGAGGTGAAATTACAAACTTTCAAATGTTTGCTCGAATGCAGTACAAGTCAAAAACATGGTGTGAAGACGGGAAGGGAAGTAAGAAAGTTTATGAACTTTCTTGCGCACAAGCCAGTACGGAAATGTGTCTCTCACGATTATAACGCAATACGTGAGTGTAAAAGTGTGATAAAGCGAAGGTTTGAAAGAGACGTGTGAGAGCTATATTGTGAAACCGCTACTGAACCAACCCAGGGAACAGGGGGAACAAGTCGGACTGGATGAGATGGTGGGTGTGATGGTTTAACTGCTATGTTAGTTTAAGGAGCTCGGTGGGGGTGGCTTCAGGTAACCCAGTGGGCTTTAAAAAGCCCGTCCTTCCTTTCTTTCCTTCATTTCAGTTCACGTCGTTCTTTAGCCATGTGCGCGGAGGAGGGGAAACATATCTCCCCGGGGCACTGAACTTCTTCCTCTCTACTCCTTCCTTTCTGTTTCTGTTCAAGCTTTTATTTATATTCCCGTTTATTGCGTCAAAGCAAAACTTTGGATATTCCCTACAGATTATTTATTCCGACATACTGAACGCTTTATTCCTTCTAGAGGAAGACTTTAAAAAAAATAAAAAATAAAAAAAAAAACCAGTTCTTCATTTTTATTTCCTGGGAGTTATTTCTCAGCGTCGCCATGGAGAGATGTGGAGGACCGTCCCCGACCTACAAACACACACACCCGTTTTTCCACGAGGTGAAGATGACAACGGCTCAAAGTATTCAGGTATCATTCTAAGCAATAACGATAATAAAGCATTAAAATTAATTTTTTAATCCTTTTATCTTTTTTTTTGTTTTTGCTTCTGTTAAGTTATAGAGGTCAGCTTGCGCGTGTTCGTTGCTTCTGGTTGTTTTGTGCGCGTCAGCATTGCGTTTGCTTTGCGCAGGACCGTCAAGAACTGCGTTTTTCCTTTAAAGCGTAATTGTAAACAGTTTACTAACAAACATTTTCAAGGCATGGGTTAAGAGTTTTTCCCTTGTTTTGGTTTTGTTAGAAATGGTAAATTTGTTATTTGAAATGTATTTTTTGTGAATTAAACAACAACAACAAAAAAGGGAAAAAAAAAATCGCAGAAGCTGGAGGGGAAAAAAGGCTGCGTTGGTTGAAACGCATATCTTGGGACGGTTATCATGCAGATGACACAATCTGACAAATCGTACATCAGTTATGAATAAATAAATAATAAAAAAACAAATGTTTTGTGTGTATATATTGCTTTGTTTCGTTATAGTTAATGCTGTAGTACTGACACCGCTTTGTCAACAAACGCGCTATGAGGTTAATTATGGCTGTGTGTCAAACATGTCGTCTTTAAAGCGTTTGGTAGAAAAAGTGAAGCTGTGTGCAGCTTTCTAAGCATAAAGTAGTGTGTGTTTAGTCTCCTTCAAAGCTGTAGTGTTTGAAGAAGAACCTGTACAGCCTTGGTCAAAAGTTTTGAGAATGACGCACGTTAATTTTCACAAAGTCTGCTGTTTCAGTGTTTTTATACCAGTTTGTCAGATGTTGCGATGGTATACTGAGGTAAAACTACAAGCATTGCATAAGTGTCAAAGGCTTTTATTGATGATTGCACCAAGTTTATGCAGGGTCAATATTTGCACCCTTCTTTTTAACAACCTCTGCAATTCACCCTGACATTATCAATCTACTTCTGGGCCACATTCAGCCCATTCTTGTACAAATCAATGCTTTTGTCCACCCAACTCTTGAGGATTGGCCAAGTTCTCGTATCTGGACAAAATGTTGACGTTTTGTTCAGAGAACCACATGAATATCACTTTTGCTTTATGGAAATCTCGATCATGCTGGAAATGACCTTGTTCCAACCATCAGTCCTGTGCCATGCCCACAGTAAAGCATCCTGAGACCCTTCATGTGTCAAGGTAGTGGGCTCGCTCACAATTTTGCAAGTTCTCCCAACCATCCAAGAACAGTTTGTTAGTCGAACAATGACAAACTCTTCCAGCACGATTTAGCACCTTGCCTAGGGAGGAAGGCATGGGCAAGAAGTGCCCTAGACTTTAATCCCATTGAGAACTTGGGGACAATCCTCAAGAGGCGGGTGGACAAACAAACTCTCAAATTCTGACAAATTGCAAGCGTTGATTATGCAATAATGGATTGCCATCCGTCAGGATATGACCCAGAAGTTGATGAATTGCATGTTAAACTAACGGACTGTTGACTCTTAGAATAAACTTAACAGAGCTGAAAATAAAATCCTTTGACCCTTATGAAATTGTGGTAATTAGACTTCAGCATAACGTCTGAAAAAATGAATGGGTCATTCTCAAAACTTTTGACCATGGCTGTACTATGTGAAAGGTGGTATCAAAGTTTAAGATATTGCAACACAACAGTCATCGGAGCGGTCAACCTTCATAAGTCAGTGTGCCAAAAGGCTGTGTACATCGGCAGCTGTGCAACTGGTGATCTGCTTACCACATGCATTACTATGTCTGCGATTTAATCATGGCCGTCTGTGTGAAACTGCGCAAATATGCCACAGACAAGTTTGACATTCGGCAATTTTTACGGCGATGCTGCAATGAGTCATTCAAGGTGTTTTGAGTGGCACGCCCACTTCAAAAGCGGAGGAACTTTACTGGGACTCGACGGAAGTTCAGGAAGACCTTCGACGAGCTTAGCTTGTGAAAATGTCAACCATTCGGCAACTTGTGCATGATGATCATCTGAGAATGGTCCATACAGTAGCATTGTTGGTGTGTGTGTGTGTCATACGGAACTGTCCATGCCATCCTCACGTGGGATCCGAACATGCGCCATGTTCCTGCTGCAGACTTAGGAGCAGAAGGAGCATCACATTGAAGCCTGCCAAGAACTCCATCAGCATGCCGGCGATGACCCATCCTTCATGCCTGGTGGCGAAACTTGTGCCTGGTGTACTCGTACAGATCTGTCATGCGAATCTCGAAACTTCTTGATGTTCTTTCATACTTAAAGCATCTACACAAACCAGCCATCCAAAACAATACAAAATCATGTAGGGGGTGTGAGGTTGCATCTGCAAAATTTATTTTTATTTATTTATTTTTATTTCTCACCTGTATATCCTTTCTCCTTAGAGTTTCATACTGGGCTGCGTTCTATTCCCTCTTCGAGCCTGCCTTGTCGTCATCTCCTTCCTGCTCATGTGGCCCGTCGCTCGGCTTCGACTAATCGGCCTGTCGCAGGAGGACAGGGAGAAACCGATTCAAGGCTGGAGGCACTGGATTTTTCATCCCGTGATGGTCTTCCTCAGTCGATGTGTTTTCTTCTCCCTGGGCTTTTTCTGGATAAAGGTCAAGGGTCGACAGGCTACACAGAAAGAGGCACCGGTGTTGGCAGTGGCGCCCCACAGTAGCTTTCTGGACATGCTGGTACTCACCATGGCGGGACTGCCAATGGTGGTGTCTCGATCGGAGAACGCCAACCTGCCGATTGTCGGAGGTACCAAACACGGCATAAGTTTAGAAGGTGTTGATTTAGAATGATCTAAAATAATGTAATATATCATTCTTACCCTTGCAGCACTTTTGGAGTTCAACCAGTCCTTGTTGGTTAGCCGAAAGGATCCTGAGTCCAGAAAAAAGTGCGTCTCTCAAATCAAAGAAAGACTCACTTCGAATGGTTACTGGCCTCAGGTATGCTGTGAGGTTAAGTTATTTGAAAACCCTTGGAGAGCTGTTTGAAGTACAAGTGTGTGAATATGATCACCTGTTCACACTTTTTCCCCTGTGTATTTGCAGATGCTAATGTTCCCTGAAGGAACCACCACAAATGGTCAAGTCCTCATCAAATTCAAGCCTGGTAAGTTTTGAAACAAAACAAAAAAAGCATGGAATGGTAATTGGTATAACCGAAATGCTGGATTCATTATGATTTCTGTCCGTCTGTCTCAGGTGCATTCTTGGCAGGCGTCCCAGTTCAGCCGGTGTTGCTTCACTACCCTAATAAAATAGTAAGCAAGAAATATAACACTCCTGTAACATTGCAGATATAATTAGGCAGTCATCTTTTAATGCCGATTTCCAAGCTGCACATGCGACAAGTGAAAAGTCCATATGAAAACGTTAGGTCTCCTCCAAGTAGTGGTCTGTGATGCTGGAAAAAGTGATTTTGTGAAACCGCTTTTTGCATCGTAAAGTGAGGATTCTTTGATAAAGGAGGTCATTTTTTCAAGGTCTCATAATGGTGGAATTTTTAGTAGTAGTAAAATGACAAAAATAAGAACATAAATGGACCCCTCAGTAAGCAAGATTTACACCAACAACAAAAAAAATATTTAAATGGTATTGAACTGTGTAAAATTAGATACAAAAAAAGAAATTTTCTGCAAGCATGTTAAAATAGAAGATTTTTCTAAATTGGAAATAAATTATTCTTTTACCCGGAAGCATAATTAACTTTTTTTTTTTTTTTGTCTTTTTGGACAGGATACTGTGCGGTGGACTTGGAAAGGAGCATCATGGTGAGCAACTTGGACTCTTACTGACTCTACAACCTTTTTGTAAAAAATATGGAATAGTCATGCTATTCATCAAAAGTTCTTTGTCATATCTTTTTGCGACGAAGTAAAACTGACTTGTCAACATCTTTCAAATGTGGTGATTCCATAGTTATTGCCAGTGATTATTAGTGCGCAGCTTCTAACACTGGCGTGCGCGACTCCTGAGACGTGATTTTCGACTAACTGATGCTCGTGGTGTTTTGAGACTGTTGTGTAATGAGTGGGTTTGAAGCTAATTCGCTCAGACTTTTGATGATGTAATGGCATAAAAATGTGTTAATGTTGCGCCACTCGGAAGCTTCTGCGCTTGGTATGGAATTGTTTATATCTGAGGTTATTCAGTCTAACCAGGTATGATTGCTCCCCTTACCCTCTCCATTGCTGGCCAGCTTTCACTTTAGTCTTATTGTTTTGTACCTTGCATATTACAGTAAATGACGGTATGCACCTAGCTGGTTAGTGAGACCCCCAAACGTAAACAGATGAGTACATGGATGTTAACCTTCATGATTTGCCTAATACTGGTTATTTCATGGGCTGATCTTGCATACTTTCCTATTTTATTAGCCATGACCGTGTAGCTCAAAGGATGACATTGGCATACGGAGATGTCGGAGGAAAGAGAGAGGGACAGTGGTTTAGTTGTGTTTAGTTACGGTCAGCTGTCATATTTGGTTCGAACCGTACCAAAGTCGTGCTTGAACTCCCAATATGGAGTGGTCACATATTTAAGCAAACTTTGGGTTGGGTATACTTGGATCTGTGCCTAAAATCATAGTGTGATGCCCCCTAGATTCCTGTATAATTTGTAGCCTCTGAGACTGTAGCGCATTAGAAAAAGTGATTGAACACTTTTGAGAGTGCTCTGATACAAGTTACAATATTGTAGAGTAAATGTATGATTTTGAGTGTATTTTGAGATATAGTGTGTGTATGTGTGTATGTGTGTGTGTGTGTGTA
>JAQQZT010000013.1:10654998-10666220 GCA_030068275.1 Clarias platycephalus | reverse complement strand
TTAGTTTATGTCTTATGGTGTTGACTCTTTTAGTGTTCATACAAATATTTACACATTAAGTTTACTGAAAGTAAAAAAGGTTGAAGGTCAGAGGATGTTTCTTTTTTTGCTGAGTATACGTACAATAATCTACTTTGAACCTTTGATATTGAGATGTATCTGGTACTCATGCTTTGTAAACTCATAACGGCTCAAAACCCGAGGTGCTGTTTGTTAATTGGTGATTTCTGAGGCTGGTAACTCTAAATGAGGTAAGTTTTGGTCCTTGCTTTCCTTGAGGCCTTCATGAGAGCCAGTTTCATCATGGTGCTTGATGGTTTTTGCAAGTGCACTCGACAATACTGTTCTTCCAAGAACTATTCCAGAACAGCTGACCTTTGTGTCTTACAATAATCACTAAACAAAAACCTTTGAATCAGAAAGTGTGTCCAAGCATTTGACTGGTATTGTTTGAATAAGGCATATTAAATGTTTGACAGGAGGTCATGTTATGAGGTAGTTGGAAGCGAGACAATATGTTAAATACATTGGTGGTTTAGATAGTTGTAATGAAGGCAAATAAAATGGTTGTGAGAATTCTATATAACGCAGGATGTCTGAGGTTAACAGTGTAAAAACCCCTAAGTGAGGTAAGTTCCTGGTTTTTTTTATAAGAGCTCTCTGGCCAATAAACTGCACAAGAGTTTAAATTGATATTGAGTTTGGATCTATTTCATGGATTTGAAAAAATACATCTAATATTTTACAATTAATTTGTTTCCTGTGTCACCTCAGAGCTGAGGAGTGTAATATTTTGCAGTTGGGCTAGATCATTTACCTTCAGTCCATCATCCGAGGTTGAGCAGGATATTCACAAGTAGGATGTGGTGTGTCAAAATGTACAGAATTATTTTTAACCACCTGTACTGGTGCTGCATGGCTCAAAAGCAGCTGATCTGAGATCAGTAAGTTCTTTAGCATATCATGGGGGAAAAAGTGAGAAGCACAAGTGAATTATAAGGTATACGTACTGGCGTTAGATCACTTTCTTTTATGCTGTGAAGGAAGTATTGAGGTACAGTAGCTTCACAATGCATGATCTCCTTATGACCATGAACACTCAATTGAAATTACATGTTCTAGTTTTACCTCACATAATGCTGCTAATATGAGATGGATAGCAGGATTTCCTGTACTCTTTTCAGGGTCAAAAATATTCAGGCGAAGACGTCACAGAAACTTCAGCAGCACATACAGTTAACTTATCAATTGTCTCTGGTGATTTTTGTATTTAGACTGAAGACAGAATGATTCCTAGTTTTCAGATTAAAACAAAAAAAACAAATGTATGCTCCTGGGTTTTGCATGGAGATAGAAAGGAGCGAGTATGACAAAGTTCCCAGAAGAGGTCATATTGTCCAGCACGCTCAGTAAAACCTAACAGCTGTTTTACTTACTGGAAACATTAAAAAAAAAAAAGAAGACATAAAACATTTCTACATGAAAGAAACCTCTTTAAAAAGTAATAAAATAAACATAGTAAGTATTTGGTGTAAAAACACTTAATCAATAGTGTTAAATTGTGCAGTTCTATCAAGCAGCTGTTAGGTTTTACTGAGCGTGCTGGAGTTCTTCTGGTAACTTTTGTCACATTTGCTTCTTTCTTTTTCATGCAAAACCCAGGAACTTACGTTAGTTATTTTTATTATATTTTAATTTATTACTATTCTATTAGTCTTTAGTTTTTTTTTTTTGGAACTCTTGTTTTTGTATGTAATAACATACAAAGTATGATAAACATACATGATGTACATATAACATTTGTCCTAAAGATAATATGAGGCCTAAGACTTTTGCACAATGCTGTAGCTCATTGTAAAAAAATAAAGTGGATTGTAGGCAGACCATATAAAAAAAAAACCAAACAGTTCATGAATGGAATCGCGGAGACTCGACTTATCAACTAGGTTATTAGCAAGCACATAAGGAGCCTGGCTAGCAAGGGTGGGTAAAAGAGGAATGAGATTAGGTAGGACCAGAGGGTGACGGTTGTACAGAGGCCAACTTCCAGCAAACATGAAGAAGACAAGAACTTGAAAAGGATGAATACACTGTGAAAAGTATTTTAGAAAATGGAGAAAGAGGACAAGAAAAAAAGTAAAATAATGGGTTTCTTAAGGGCGACCGGACAAGAAAAGAGGATTTAAATGGAAAACAAGATGATAGAGATCAAGACGTGAAGGTGGCAGTAAGGCGACATAGTGGATGCCATCTGTTGGTAAACACAAAGAAGAAAAAATATAGTTGCAAGCAACGATGAGCAGGCCCAAGCACCTGCGCCATCACCATCGCCATCTGGCGCAAACAGCTGCGCCATTGCCGCCCAGGTGCAACATACAACCTTTGTGTCTTTTGAGGGAGCAGAAGACCTCTAAAAAGTCCTGGATGCTGATGTCACTCTATGTGATGTCACATAATATGATGTCACCCAGGAAGTTATTAGACACTTTTCGGCATAAGTTTAAAGCATCGCCATGACTAAACCGTTTGAGTTATCAAAAGTCCCTTCGCGATTTTCCATCACCAATGTTTTGAGATTATATGAGCTGGGTTTCTGCTCACAAGTTTCAGGTTTTATTATTATTACTATTGTGGATCAATCAGAGCCGTTCAACCAGCAGGGGCTGCTCTTAAAAAAAAATACCAAAAATTAAATAAAAGTCATAATAGGCAAATATTAATCTTTGAGAATGTGATTTTATTATATTTTTTACAAAATGAGACAGTAACACATATAGTGATAAACTGCAAAAGATATGACAAGGAAAGACAAAATCTCGGAGAAACCATACAAGAGGTTGGACTAGAAATGAGCAGAAAACATCCTGGAGAAAATATATAGCATGTTCCACACTCCAGTCCAGCAGGTGGCGATAACGCACCTAGAAGTTGCCTACCAGCCGCAAAAAAGGAGGGCGAGAAACTCAGTTTCTCAGCATGCGCGAGCGATGACGTTCCCGGATATCCGGTGGCTGAAATCGTGGAGGATTCCGCGTGTTCACAAATTCGCGTGTGAAAACTGTCGTGAATAGAAAACTATAAAAACGAATATACAACACTACAATATATAACTGGAGGAAGTCTGGTGAATAATCCGCAGCCATGTTTCTGCAGTTTTACCTTAACGAGAACGGAGAGCGAGTTTACACACTGAAGGTGAGACGTTTTGTTTAGCAGCCGTGACTGTTGATACAAATTATGTATTTTCGTGAAAACGTCGAGGATTATAGATGCTACAGAAATTAGTGCAGCACTGTCCACACGCACACGTGATTGTCTTTCCCAAGTATTAATTGTTAATAAAAAAAAAACGTTATATATTTTTAACAGAAAGTGGATCCAGAGGGACGGCCGACCAGCTCTGCCCACCCGGCTCGCTTCTCTCCTGACGACAAGTTTTCCAGACACCGAGTGACCGTGAAGAAACGCTTCGGCTTACTGCTCACCCAACAGCCACGACCTGTCCTGTGAAACGCACAGAAATAGACATTGATTAAGAGGGGGAAAAGTGTGTGTGTGTGAGTTGCACGTGATGGTGGCACAGATCTTCAGTTCAGCAACATTAACACAATTAGCTGTGTGTTTATTTTTTATAAATATTTTTTTTGTGACGAAATGCCTGATGTTGAATAAAAATATCGATTTGTAGGAACGTTTGTGTGTTTCCTTTATGCAATTTGATTGTTTATTAAACGCCTCCGTTACCCATGGTGCACTGCGGCAGCGTAAGCAACAACACAAAAAAAAAAACGACAAAAGGAGGAGGAGGAAAGCCCGAACGTGCTCGCGCGCGCCGGAGTTTATGCTGTCAGACGTCGCTGGTTTGACTTGACACCGAGGGATAACTAGCGCGCGAGTGCTTTCGTGTTCACTTTATTGTTCTAGCCTGTAAATTTTATGACGCGGACCTCACGGAATTCCCTACTCGCCAGGTGACAAAGGTAGTTCGATTTCTCTTTTGTGTGTGATTATGAACGTGTCATGGTGTGTGGTTTTCGCTAATGTCAGGAACAATCAGTGCATAGTTTGAAATGAAAACGCGCAATGAAGATAGTGTGTGTATGTGAGAGAGAAAGGGGGAATTCTTCTGACACTCACCTGCTGTTTGTAGACTTGTTGGGTTTGCGGTGTTTTATTATTCTTAATATTATTACCTAGCTTGCGAGCTAAGCCGCGACTGCACGTTATTGCATGATGATTACATGAGGAACTTGAAATACGTTAGAGACGCGTTTGAAATCATTTACCTGCTAACGATAATGTCTCGCGCGCCATCTTCCACACACATTTTAGTACTCCCCGAGTGCGTTTTTTTCCTCGGGATTGAGAAACCGGTCTGATCTGGAATGATAATTGGCTTAATGGATGCTAGCTACACGGCTAGTCAGTCTCTTTCTCTCTTATCTGACGTTGAAAGCATTCGGTGTGACTTAGGCTTACACACAGTCCTCTTCAGGGCTTCATATCACACTTACGACGTTGATATCCTCCCTTAAACCTATGTTTTGTTTCAGTTTCATCACCTGCGTCACAACGGCATATGGTCTAAAAACAAACTCTAAATACTAATAACTACATCTAAGATTTTTTTTTTGTAATTGATTGAACCCTACAGCGTTGTGCCTGTGTCCTCAGTTTCAGCCAGTTTAAACTGCTTCTGTGTAATAACTACATTATACAAAACACCATGCTTTGATTTATATATGAACAAGTTTACTACCTCAGAGACGGACTTACATTATGACCACCTGACGTCAACCCATCACAATTCGGACCTTGTCAAAATCATTCAAATCCTTATTCTTGCCCATTTTTTTTTCTGCTTCCACCACATCGACTTCAGGGACATAACATTGACTACACCCACTAATACATCTCACCCACTTCCAGCCGCGAAATATTGTGTCTCTGTAGCTACTGACAAATTGTGACTGCTAGACGACTGGGTCAGAGCAACTCCAAAACTGCAGTTCTTGTGAGATGTTCTTGGTCCTCAGTGGTCAGGACATACCAAAAGTGGTCCAAGAGGAAGAAAAAAAAAAAGGTGAAACGGCGTCAGGGTGATGAAAGGCCAAGCCTTATTGATGCGCATGGGGAGTGTAGTCTTGATCCAGGAGAAGAGCTACTGTAGCTCAACTTGCTAAAGAGACTCCTTAGAAAGGTGTCACACCTGTTTTGGCCGCGAAGTCGTGGTTCAGAGCTTGCGCCTCAGACGTTCGCAGATTTGTCCTTATAACCTAAATAATAATTGTTCGCAGAAACCCATGCAATTTCACTTTTTCCATGGCAATATATAATTTTCCTAACTATTAAGAACAATATAACAAACTAATTCTGTAACATAAATATTAACGTCAATTCAACTAAATTTCCATATAAAATATAATAATGTGTAAATGTTTTACTGTAGAGAGAACACAAAGCAACCATAAAGAAAAAACGGATGGTAAATTATTACCATATTTCCCTACATTACCCAAAGAAAATGCGCTTGCATACATTACAGTACATATAGGGGTAACATTGGTTTAGTAGCACTGAGGGAGATAGCAATACAGTACAGTATACAGGTTTAACTTTTGAGTTTGAAATATGAAGCATATTTAGGGTTTAAACTATAAAAATAGGCTTTTTTTTTTTTACCACATCTAAAATTCACAGTTTTTCACAACTCGCGGTTACTCTGAGAGCCTAATCCCCGGGGTCGACTGTACCCTCATTATATGTTTTTAGGTTTCTGACCTAAGATTAGAGATGGGTATCGTTTGGGTTTTTTTCAATGCCGGTGCCAAGTCGATACTTTTAAAATGGTACTGGTGCCAAAACGGTGCCTGAACCGATACTTTACAAAAGCCACAAAATGATGGTGGATGACTCAAGAATACATTTTTATTGAACAAAAAATGAAAAAAATTCTCCTTAGTCAAATTAGCCTTCTTTGCAATGGTAAATGGGGTCACTGTTGTAGTACTGCTAGTACTAGCTGGAAAGCCATAATTATAAACAGAATCCATGTTACATTAGTATTTTACAAATTGTTTGACCATTTGTTAGCATGAATGCAAGATTTGCATTTTGCAATTAACATTACATTAGCCTACTACTAAGCTGCTGCCGTCAGAGCAAGTGTAACGTTAGTTGCTGCATTCACTTGTATCTTGGATGGTCTCTCATTTCCTGATGATTTGTGCGTTTAATTTTTTAATCTAATATAATAAACTTTTAATCTACCAAAATAAAATGGACAGTAACATTACTGCCACAATGTTTTGGATTTGTATTATCAAAGCTTTCCGAAGTTCTCAAGATTTTTTAAATTAAGGAAATAATTTATTTTTCCGATCATTTCTGACACCCCATGAATGCAGTATTTAAATTTTACTAGCAATCATGTGTGTTTGATGTATCTGATATCATTCAATCGACAGTTCAGGCATTTAAGTAGCACCGTTCATGAGGCACCGAAATTTGCGTTCTGTTTCGGTCCGGTACATACCGGTTACATAGGTACCGGTGCCGTATTGGTTTTTGGTACCCAACCCTACCTAAGATCAATGGTTATTTTGTCTTTACTAACAGTGTCCCACTCTCTCTTCTTTCTTTCTTTTTTTTCCTTTTCCTTCAACACAATCCCTTATCACATCAGTATACCTCAGATATAAGTAGTTTTGATCAGTTTAGCTAGCAAGATTCCACAGGTGCTCCATCAGAAGAAGAAGATTAACTGGCAGGACCACACATTGTTCCAATAAACAAATAAATCTAACACCGGAACGTTTATCCCATTTCCTGACTTTCCAATTAAAGCCAATTTTGAAGCACACTCTGTCCATTAGAAAATCTTACATCGCCTCCCAGTTGGGACTTTTTCCTAACAGCTTTCCTACCTCTCAAAAACATTCTCAACTTAGAATCCATTTTTAATACCAAGATACACATTATCTATCTCACGCTGCAGCCTTTAGAGTTCAGATCTAGTACACTGTACCCATTTGGAGACTGGTTCACTTGTAAACTCATAGTCCTCAGCTCATTCACAGCTTTCAGAGTAGTCTATATATCAAATTAAATCTGAGGGAAAACAAAAAAACTTTCCATCATACACTCCCCGAACCCAGGTTCAATGGCGACGTGTCGCATAGTCTCGACTCTCACTCTCCCTATTAGCTGAGATTCGTCATCGACCGATTTCCATCAAAAGCGTCACCATGGCGGATTCCCAGCAGCCCCGCGAGCCCATGGCATCCTCGGTGCGCTTCACCGTGACTCCGACCAAAGCCGAGGACATCCCAGGCCTGTCGGACGCATCGCCCGACACTGGCTCACGCAACAGCGGGCGAGTGCGCTTCGGCTCACGAGAGAGCGTCAGCAACAGCGAGGACACGCCGGACCGAAGCCACCATGAACATGGTAAGGAAGAAATTGTCAGCTGTGAAATTTTACTTGATGTCAGAAAGGAAACAAACAAAAGAAAAACTGTGGCTGTGTTATGCTGTCATGTCCACGTGTCCTCTTACAGAGACCCGATACTGCAAATCAATGTATATATTTTTTTCCTTTATCCTGTCAGATGGAAATGTTCCCATCTTCGCTGAATGGTCTGATGGGTAGAAAAATTATGTATAACGACTGTCCTCTAAGAGTTTGGACAGTTGTCTTACACAGGGATTCCCCACCATCATCTTTTGGAACAAGTCTGTACAATCATCCAGAACAGTCCTGAAGCTTTTCTGGTGCCGTCTGGTGGTCCAAAATATATGATTTATTCACCCATATTGTTGTTTGCTTGAATTTGCCAGTATCTATAGCCTCCATTTTACATCCATCCATCCATCTGTGTTGGGTCACAAAAGGCGCCTGGAGCCTATCCCAGGACACTGCAGGCACAAGGCTACGGGGAACAGTGTTGGGGGACGTTACTTTTTAAAGTAACTAATTACATTACAAAATTACCCGTCATTAAAAAGTAATCGGTTACATTACAGCGTTACTTTCCGATAAAAGTAAATAGTTTTACTTTTCCATTTTTGGAATAACGGATAGCATTTTTGAAAAAGTAACTAAATAACCGAGTACTTAAATGGCGGACATAACGCGGTAGATTGCTTGTTACATCAAATTCTGTTCTGATAAACGGTGAAGGAATTTTTTTCTTTATTTTGCTTGAAGGCAGTCAGACAAGAAATTTGGGATGTGGAACCAAAAGTGCATTTTGAAACGTGACCCTCGCTTTATGTTTACGCAACTAACTACGGAGTTTGTACGAACAATCGAAGAGTGACACGTCATGTTGACCGTACACAGTAAACAAAAATAGACAATAACTGCAAAACATCCAGTTTCCCATTGATTTTGAGTTCCATGGATGCCATAGCTATTGTTCCGGTAGTTCTGCTGGTTGGGTTAGAAAGACCCCATTCCTCTGTCAGACCAAAGATAGGCAACAAGATATCTATTTAGTATGCAAGGCAGCATAAGCAGGTGTGTTTGTGGGTTAAAATAATTTGAACTCAAAGGTTCACTCACAGGAAATGCGATGGCTCTGGATGTCTGCAGCATGGAAATGTAGGAAATGAATGTTGCATAAAGCCTTCGTGACCGGACATTAAAATGCTTTAGCTGTGTTATTCCGATACACAATTGTACCCGGGTTTCAGCTCAGAAGTTTAAACAACAAAAGCTGTTTTCCAGGCTATTTGTTGTTTAAGAGGAACTTTTCATAAATTATTTACCGTAACAAAAAATAAATAAGTAAATAATAATTAAAAAATAATAATACTTTAAAAACTGGACTAAATAAAAACATATATTTTTGGTTTATATTTCAAGTGTTCAAATTTTGAGATATAGGTAGTTAATTGTTTGTCTTTTATTTAAAATTATGTAGATTCAATAAAAAAAGGGAGAGAATGTTTTACTGTGACAGGCAATAATATAAATTAAAAGTTCAAAAGTAGTGGTTAGCACTGTGGCCTCGCACCACCAGGGTCGAGAGTTCGATTCCACACCTGAGTGCGTTTCCTTCCACAGTCTAAAGACATGCTGATTACGTTAAGTGTGAGTGAGATTGGTGTACCACACCTCGTGCCACAAGTCCTCTTGAATAGGCTACACGCCCACCTGACCCTGTACAGGAAAAGGGTTATAAACGATGTTTATGTAACAATCTCAGCAGCAACCTCGTTTCCCCTCTCGTCTGTTCCAACCACTCATCATTCAGCATCACCGGTATACTAATCACTGTCCTGATCATCTGTTTCTCACTGGTTCATGTCTTAAGTTAGATGTATTGTATGCTTGAATGATTCATAGGTCACTGTGGCAAACAAACACATTCCTTTGAAACCGGTCAGGGACAGGACTGAAATTGTCAGCCTTCCTTCAGGAAGCCTGTAGAACTATTCCTCAGGATTACATTAAACTTAATGTATTGGAAGCAGCAAAATATGAATACTCTTACACACTACTGTCGTATATAGCGAATTGGTGAGATCTTTCTGCCGTGAGCATTGTACTACCTGATGCAGCTATAAGAAAACTAGTTTAGCTGCAGTACAGAAAACATTTACTGTTGTGCAACACATGGTGCAACCAGTTTTTAAACCCAAATCCCTCTATCTGTAACTTATCTACGCCAGTGTTTTTTCCCCCGCTTTTGTAAAACTGTAGTCATTTCATCATAGTTGTGGAGTCAGGACAGAACGTTCAGTGACTTAAAACAGGAAGCTTACAGGGAAAAAAAAACTGGCACAGAATTCTGAAACATTTATGTTAGAGCATAACTAGAACAACACAGTTGTTTCCACGCAACCAAATATCTCAATTCATTTCCAAATATAGATCATGTGTGAGTGCAGGAAAGAATTGGTGGGGTGACGGAGGGACAGAGGGACAGTTAGAAAACGAGGAACGCTCGTATCACAGCTCTTCAGTATTGTTGGTTACAAGATATGTGCAGTTTACAGTAAAATGACTCAATGCATCGATTCATCTGTGAAGGACAAAACTAAAGGACTTTGTTTTTTAGTTCACACTGTTCTTATACGGATAAGAACACATGTACAAATTTACTCCATAACATTGATGTTTACATCGAATGATCAATCAACCGCTTGTTTCGTGGCCAACTAATTGATCAGAAAAAACTAGTCCTTGTTTATTGGTTTGTTTTTTCTTTTTTATTGTAACATAGACTCGAAATCTCTTGCCCTCGTTGACTTCCACAAAACTGTTGAGTTTTTTTGTATTCAAGCATATTATTATTAATATTATTAATATAAATTATTAATAATGCATTAGCACACTGTCCAGGGTGTACCATTCCCTGTGCCAAAGTCTCCTGGCATAACGGATAGGTTCCAGCCCATGCGACTCTGTACATCAGGCATCTCTAACTGGCAGACTGCATCCTAACCCGGACCGGACCCTGATGCTTTTCTGTTAAACAAGAATATTGAATATAGCAGCAGTGCGTTTCCTCTCAAGTTGGGTGTGGCTATATGCGTCACTCAACAAGGCAATAGTTGTATGGTGTATGGACAGAATGTGCAATAAGCAGAAACTCAAGCGTGACCCAGCATGGCTTACAGCAAGAAAAGCAAAGTAGACCATGAAAACTGAACCTTCAAAGATGAATGGACGGATCAATGTGTTTATTCCTCCTGCAGGACGAATACCCTAAGACCTGTTTGTATAATTTGTCCTAATACTGTGAGACAAAAGACGTATTCGCAGCGGCCCGAGGCGAGGGCGTGTAAAATACCCGAACTGAGAGCCCAGTATGACCGAGAAAGGACTCTGATTTCACATTCATTTATAGTTCAGCGGCGTGCAAGTGAAGATTAATAAAAAATTGTTGTTTGTATTCTATACAAATCCAAGAAAATATACAAGCTATCAAAGTTCAAACTGTCCACGTTTAATGTCGTTACTGAAAATTGACAATAAATATTATTGAATTGCTTCAGAAATTTTTTAATGCTTATTTTTGATTTTCAATAACTGCATAGAGAGAGCCATCTGTATCCAACCACAAGCATAAACTTATCGACCGAACCTTTTTAAAAAATTTTTTTTAAAATTTAGTCCTGCCCAATTCTTTTTCCACGATTTTCTCCCCAATCTAGTCGTGTCCAATTCCCTCCCGTCACTAGGGGGCTCCCACATTAAGGCTACTTATTACC
>JAQQZT010000013.1:10615247-10635806 GCA_030068275.1 Clarias platycephalus | reverse complement strand
TCAAAAAAAAGATTCGTTCATTTTGATGAACGAGATTCAAAGAACCGAGTCACTAAAATGATTCAAACTTCCCATCATTAGTGTCAATTATATACCGATTTGGCTCTGCTTTTTTGTTGTTGTTAAAAATGAATAAAAATATACACACACAAAAATAAATGTACTGCTTTAGTTAGCTGTTCTGTGTATTAGATATAATAACTCATTAACCAGACGCTACTTAAAGTTTACAGTATATCAGGCTGCTGGTTAAATACAGCAGCCGTCGTTGATGAATATTCTGAAACAACACTGCCCCCTATCTGAAGGTTTGGTTATAGAATTTTCTGATTTTTTGCAGACACGGTGCGCTTGACGACGGCGGCCCACCTCGCCCTACTGGTGCCCAAGAACATCTCTCTGTTTCCCACGAACAGCGAGCCGTGTACAGACGGTTACATCGACGTGTGGTGGATCGTACATGACGGAGGCATGCTCATGCTCCTGCCCTTCCTGCTGCGCCAACACAAGGTATAGCTTAGTTTAGTGAACAGTATTAGATTGTTTGTAAATTATGTATTTTTATAAGTGTGTTAATAGTTTGAGTGTGTGTGTGTGTGTGTGTGTGTTAGGTTTGGCGTAAATGCGGGATGCGCATCTTCACCGTGGCTCAGATGGAGGATAACTCCATTCAGATGAAGAAGGACCTGGCCACCTTCCTTTACCACCTGCGCATAGAGGCTGAGGTCGAGGTCGTAGAGATGGTACGAGACGTCATCTGCTATATTTATATTTGATAATTTTTTGTCTTTATAAAGTTTTTTTTTTATTCCAAATAAAAAAATAATTTTAAAAAGTCTATATACAGTAACTTACAAAAGTAAGTACGCCCTCACATTTCAGCAACCGCTTTATTATATGTTCTCAAGAGACAATGAAAATACACAACACGCAAGACCATATTGTCTAAACGGAAATAAGTACACCCAAAGTGTCAATATTTTATGCAAACTTAATCCTTCTTGGCCCGAGCTGCCCATGCTGTTGCTGGGATTTTCTTCTTCTCCTCCATAATGACATCACGGAGCTGCTGGATGTCAGACACATGGCGCTTCACCACCTTCCGCTCGTGGACGTCCTACAGGTGCTCAATTTCAGGTCTAGAGACACACTCGGCCACATGAACATGTTGAAGAGGACGATGTGACTTTGCACGGTTAAAGATGTACAGCTGTTATCACTTAGGGTGTACTCACTTTTGTCGCCACCTATTTTGACAGTAATGGCTGTATGTTGAGTTATTTTCAGCTGTTATACGAGCTGCACGTTGATTACTTTAAAATATGTCCAAGTTTCATTTCTATAGTATTGTCCTTTGAGAAGGTACTGTATACGAAAATGTTTGCTGAAATTAGAGGGGTGTACTTACTTACAATTTTGGTATTTTACATGCCCTTACTTCAGACCGCTGCGGATATGTTTGCTCTAACAACCCGTGTTTTGTCTCATAGTGGTGCTTCACATTACTGCTTTTTATTATCGCCACATTTTTTAAACCTCCCACATGAAGGATAAACGTATATCGATCTGTCTATTCATCTTTGAAGGTTCGGTTTTCATAGTCTACTTTCCTTTTCTTGGTGTAAGTCATGCTTACGCGATCCGGACCACAGGGATGCCTGCTATATACTGTAGTCTATACGACATAATAGTTAAAAAGGATACTCTAATAACGTTTATAGCTAAACTGTATTTTTCTAATACATGTTTCGTTTTAAATGTTCGTAAATGTAATTATATGAGTAATGATTTAGAGTAAATAGTTTATAGGTTTTGATGTTTCTTGCCTTTGCACGTTGTATTATTTCATGGCATTTCCAATTTCCTTGCTGTTTATACTTGTTATAAAAAAATTTTTTATTTCGGTGTATTTAAATGTATCTATTTAGATTAGATATTTATTTCAAGATTTTTATTCATCGATCACTTCGATGGACAGAATCAAGAATGAGTCCATCAGAGGGACAACCCGTGTTAGATGTTTTGGTGATGAAATCAGAGAGGCCAGATTGAGGTGGTTCAGAGGAGAGATGGTGAATATATCAGTAGAAGGATGCTGAGGTTGGAACTGCCAGGCAGGAGGTCTAGATGAAGACCAATGAGGAGATTTATGGATGCAGTAAGAGAGGACATGAAGTTAGTTGGGGTGAGAGAAGAGGATGCAGAGGATAGGGTTAGATAGAGGCAGATGATTCGCTGTGGCGACCCCTGATAGGGGACAGCCGAAAGACAAAGAAGAAGAAGTAGTCTAGCAAAATCTTCATCTTTCTCTCTTTCTTTCTTTCTCAGCATGACAGTGACATCAGTGCGTACACGTATGAGAGAACTCTGATGATGGAACAGCGATCTCAAATGCTCCGCCAGATGCGTCTCTCCAAATCAGACCGAGACAGAGAGGTGCAAATTGATTCAGACATTGTGACAGTGACTGTGTTTATCTTGCAGTTTTTGAGACTCGGTGTGTACGTGCATGTTTGAAATTTTGATTTGTGTGTGTATGTGTATATGTGTGTATGTGTGTATGTGTGTATGTGTGTATGTGTGTGTGTATGTGTGTGTGTGTGTGTGTGTGTGTGTGTGTATGTATGTATGTGTATGTATGTATGTGTATGTATGTATGTGTGTGTATGTATGTGTGTGTATGTATGTGTGTGTATGTATGTGTGTGTGTGTGTGTGTGTGTGTAGGCACAGCTGGTTAAGGACAGGAACTCTATGCTGCGATTGACCAGCATCGGCTCCGATGACGACGACGAAACCGATGGACCTGGTGGGACAGACAGAGGGGGCGGAGTCTCTGAATTCCGGCGCGTCCACATGACCTGGACTAAAGACAAAGCCCTGGAACTGCGTGCACAAGCACATATTCCCTCCGGCTGCAGCACACCCGAGGGATTCAGAGACATGCTCAGTATTCGGCCGTGAGTTTCACACACATGTTTGACAATCAATCCGATCATTCACACACGTGGAAAATACACACATCTATTTGTCCTAGATACTGGTACATCTAACCAAGCATTCCCTGAGACTAAATATATATCAGTCATACATACGTCCATCTGTCAAAATCAAATATTTCAAATCAAATCAAAAGTTTATTTACAGTGCTGTGAATTTTAATATTTTTCAAACTTAAAATGATTGAGATCATCAGACAAAGTTTTTGCGCAAAAATGACTATTCGAATTAAAATTTGTAAAAGTGACTTGTGTGCAACGATCCAAGAAATGAAATCTAAATATGTAAGTGTGCATGAATGCGTCCATGAATGTCCAGGATGAGTGCGAAGGACAATGTCATAATTGTGGATGTTTACAAAATGGTGTTAGTCCTGTGTGGTGTTGTGGTTGAGAGACTGCGGGAAGAAGCTCCTCCTCAGTCTCTCTGTGTTGATTTCATTTGTTAAGGGGAAAAAAGGTTGTCCAAACCTACCTGGCCTGAACTATGTGGAAAAAGTTATATTGATGGTAGTGTGATGGAAATCCTAAAGGAGAATGTTCTGCCTCAGTTCGTGACCTCTGGTTCAAGCGCACTTGGGTTATACAGCAGGACGATGATCCGAAACACACCATCAAGTCCACCTCTGATTGGCTGGAAATATTGAGAGGAAAAAATGAAGGTTTTGGAGAATGCGATTGAGATCGGATTGTGACCCAAATGTGACCCATATCTGATTTTCTTCAGATATGGACAGAGTCCGTTTTTATTTTCTTCAAACGTCGCTTCTTCTTCTGCACATGCACATGTTATTAGGTTTAGGGGCCATTAATTTTTCACATAGGGCCAGGTAGATTTGGACAGCTCTTTTCCCTTAATAAATGAAATCATTTAAAAACTGCACAAATATGTGTGTAATATTACCAATTGTTTGATGATCTCAAACATTTAATTTGACAAATATCCAAACAAATAAATTTTGCGGCCTTTTACCTTTTACAGTATAAGGAACTGGTAACAAAATGCTTCATAATAAGAAAGTATTAAGTAAAAACATTAAAACAAAACAACAATAAACCACCATTCACATACTCAACATTCTCTAGTAATTAAAAGCCAAAGAGAAGAAATTTGTTTTAACTAAGATTTATATGAAGCTGGTCTTATATTAAATGGCAAGTTATTCCACAACCTTGATGGCATCCACAGTTTAAGCTTGAAAAAAAAAAGCTCATTGGAGGATCTACTTAATGAAGAACTGATAATAATAATAACGACAGTAATGACCTGTTGCATGTGTCTGATTTTATGTGAATGAGTAATATCAATCCCGCAGGGATCATTCCAACGTGCGGCGCATGCACACGGCGGTCAAACTCAACGAGGTCATCGTAAATAAATCCCACGATGCCCGGCTCGTCCTCCTCAACATGCCAGGACCTCCCAGGAACTCGGAAGGGGATGAAAACTGTATCCTTTCACACTCACACCTGCACATGCTGTTTTCAGTCATCAATATCCCAAACGACCTCCTTCAGCAGACTGTGCTGAACATCCTCGGCTGTTTGACGCCAACTATGTAATAAACTATGTATACAATTTTAATACCTTAGTTACTTTTCAATATAATCCCCTGCCAGTGTTGGGGGCCGTTACTTTTTAAAGTAACTAATTACATTAAAAAATTACTGTCATTAAAAAGTAATTCGTTACCTTCTAGTAAAAGTAACTAGTTCGAGTACTTTCCCATTGCAGAAAATTTAACTCCTTTGTGATTCCTCATGCATGTTGTTTTAGTCAAGACCGGCTGACGGATTACATAAATTGTCTGAATGACGGATTACGTTTTTGAAAAAATAACTAAATAACTGAGTACGTAAATGGAGGACCTAACGCGTTAGATTACTCATTACATCAAAAAAGTAATTCAGGTACACTAACTCGCACCCAACACTGTCTCCTGCTACACTAATACACTTATCCCAGCATTTCAATAGTACTTGGATACCATCAAAAGTTTCTTCAGTACTCCAGAGCCATGATCAGACTGTTTACTTTTATGTCATCGTCACTGCTAAAACTTTGGCCTTCCAGGAAGTTCTTCAATGGCATTTTCTTTCATGTAAAAAATAAATAAATGCCTGGTTTGATCAACAACAGTGTTCAGGACAATGCATGACCTAAACGCAACGCTTGCACATTACAGGAACTTGGCTGGGAGTTATCGCCACACACATTTCCACATGTTTGGGCCATTAAAGGAGTTCCTGGGAGGCCAGTGTTTCAGACATGAAGCAGGCAGTCTGGTGTACTGAGAAAGCTTTCTACCTGGATGGTATCCAAGCACCAGTGAAACACTTTGATAAAAGTGCATGAGTGTAGCAGAGAGATATATAGATATAAATATAAATTATACAGACTAATAAACAGAGTTGTGTTTTTTAGAATTGTTTTCTTTTTATGAAATATATTTTTAGAAATATATTTACCGTCACCTTCCGAATTTTGCACCTGGATTTTCTACCTACCATACTGAATTATTTACTGTGATGATGAATTATCCTTGACTGAAAAACGCAGATATGGAATTCCTAGAGGTTCTGACCGAAGGCCTGGAGCGCGTCCTGCTGGTCCGGGGTGGAGGAAGTGAGGTCATCACCATTTATTCTTGATTTGCCAGTAACACTCATTCAGCTGATGATTTAATCAAAGCAGAGCACCGTGTGGATGATGCATCACTGGCTGTGTCACAAACATGCCCTGCCTCCTCCATCAAGCCCCACACACACACACACACACACACCGTCCACATCAGCCTGTGTTCGCCAGCACCAGCTCCTCAGCACTTGTCGCCATTTCTGTGTGAACGACACGAAGGATATGAGTGTGCGTAGAAGCGCTATGTGTCAAAACCATCTGATGAGAAGAAGAAAAAAAAAACAGACACACACACATTGCACATATTAGACATTGGGACAGCGAGTGTGTTCCATGGGTGGACTCAGGAGTTGATGGACCTTGAATGTGTGATATGTATGGTATTGTTTGGGCCGCTGTTTTGTTCCAGATCGAACGGTTATTGCTAAGAGATTGTTAAAGGCCGTGTTCAGCTACTGTATGTGTTTTCATTTATTGAGCAATGAACGTGGAGGGGCCGAGAATTCAGAATGAGGGGCAACATTTTTCCTAGCAATATGACGCAGGCATTGCTGCACATTTTGTCAATGTTCCAGCATGCGATTTCAGTGTCGTTTATTAATGTGCTTGCATGTTAGTGTGTACGAGTGAGAAAGAGGGAAAGATCCATTTAAGTCCTCCACCTGGACCATGCAGTAAATTTGTTTTGTTTGTTTGTCTGAGCAACCGCAATGTGCTTTCAGCCTTTCCACTGAAATCCCTGCACTCTAACAATGATTGTATTTGTGGTCCTTGCTCATTTTTTTTTATGTGTCCAGATCACCTGCCCCTGGCAGCGCTTTCAAAGGTATGTTTTTAAGACAAAACAAAATGTTCTCCGCAGAATGCCTGTATTTTAATGTGCAGAGATAGCAATGTTTTCATGTTTTGTTTTCTCTGTGCTTTACACATATTTCTTTGTACTTTTAAAGCAAAGACCAATTTTTGTTATGTCTTTGTTGTTGCTGTTTTTTTTTTTTTTTTTTTTAACATTAATATTTCAAAATCAACGGTGGAAGTTGATAAGTGGGAAATAAACTGATTTTAGAAGGAAATTGATATTGATTGATGTTGGTGTGTTTAATTCGATTATCCGTACAGATCCACTTCTTATTCGTACTCCAGCTGATGAATGTTTATTAATGATTTGATAATCTATTTTCTTAATATTATTTTTTGTTTTATATTTTAACTAATATTTAGAAAATTTATAATATCAGAAGGAATAACATTTAAAATGTATATAAGAATATTTCTTTAAAGGTTTTTATAAAAATTATGACAGTAAGCCAGTCAAAGTAAAGCAAATAATATAAGCTAATTAAATATTTTTGGATTAAAAAAAAAAAAAATTGGGGGCTGTTTTCAATGTATTAAGACTCCAATCAGAAGGTCAATGGCTCAAGCCCCAGCTCCACCAGGCTGCGACTGTTGGGCCCTTAAGCAAGGCCTTAACCCTTGGGTACAGTATCTTGGCTGACCCTGAAAAGAATTTCACTGTGCAGTAATTTGTATGTGATAAATAAAGGCTTAACTTAAATAAATCAAACATTTCGCTACTTTTACATTAAAAAAAGATTTATAGAATTTGTTAATATGTAAAATATCCAAATACTATTGTCTGAATTAAAAAAAAAAAATCTCAATAAATGTAACTTTAGTTTGTCTAGCTTGGTAAAAATGGTCTTGCTCTCAAATTAACCTTATTACCTATACATTATTACCTCACTGTAGGATTCTACACTGTTTATAGATCTACACACAATGTATATCGAAAACCACCCAACACATCACTAAACTTAACACAGTCATCTCTCAATTTGTTTACACAGTTTTAACATGGCACAATGCTTCTTTATTAAATTACTTGTTACAGATGAAAGCTTGTAAAAAATCTGAACTCAAAATCCCTGGATGCTGGAAAAAAGCGTCACACTATGATGTCACTCAGTATGATGTCCTTCAGGATGTTATTAGCCACTTTTTGCCATATGTTTCAGACCGCCACGGCTGAACTGTTTGACATATCAAACTGATAATCCCCTTACAATTTTGCATCCTTAATGTCTTGAGGTCCTATCGATGCCAATAATTGTATAAATCTCTTCCCTCCATCCATCCGTCTAGAAACCTCTGTAGTTCAACCAGGGACCGTGAAGACCAATGGTGACCAGTGTATTTATTTCCATTTTTACAACCTCTGGTCAACATTCACACATGAACACACCCACTACAGGCAATTTGGGAACCTAATTTCCATGTCTTTGGACTGTGGGAGGAAACACAGGGAGAAGATGCACACTCCATGCACACAGACCCCAAGGTGGGAATCAAACCCAAGCGGTACAAGGCAACAGTGCTAACCACTAAGCCACCGTGCTGCCATAAATCCCCTAGTCGGAGTATACTTGCAAGTGTGTATGAGCACACTCACTCTCACTTACTCATATTCTATACCGCTTTATCCTGTATTCAGGGTCGCCCGGACCTGGAGGCTATCCCAGGAGGCTTAGGGCACGAGGCAGGGTACATCCTGGATAGTGTGCCAATCCATCGCAGGACACACACACACACACACACACACACACTCAAACACCCATTCACACACTACGGGCAATTTGGGAACGCCAATCAACCTAACCTGCATATCTTTGGACTGTGGGAGGAAACCGGAGGAAACCCACCAAGCACAGGGAGAACATGCAAACTCCATGCACACAGAATCGAACCCAGACCCTGGAGGTCCAAGGCGACGGTGCTAACCACTACACCAGCAGATTGTGCTGATGTTTATGATATTTTTAGGTTGTTGTTGGTCTTTCAGCTGCTCAGCATGTTATGACCTCCAAAAAAAAAAACCTGATTCTGGCTGATGTCATAGTTAGTGATGTCATAGGGATGATGTCATAGTGAAGAGCCCTCTTGTTCATCTAAGGATTATTATTATTTTCAGAACCCGGGTTTTATTTTGGAGGTCATAGGGTTGATGTCACATCATAGGGCTTATGGTATAGTTCTTGGGCATTTTTCACACAATATGACGTCATGGCGCTTGGGTCCTAATAAAGCTGTTGCACCAAAGTTACAGTTTTTAAAAAAAAAATTAAGGGGTTCATCATTGCAGACATGTACGTGGCCTTTAACCTGAAGTAATATCACTCATTACATTAAAGCTGCTTTATTATTATTATTATTATTTTTTTTTTTTTTTTTTTTTTTTTACTATTTCTACAAACCATTTTTCCGACGGTTACTTATATAAAGCTTTAATTAATTGAATTGGGAGGTTGCGAATTGGAAAATTCCGAGTTCCCGGTTGGCATTAAAAAGAAACACCACAGCGCGGCGTTCACTACGTCACTTCCGCTTTTAACCCGGAAGCCGGTTGCCATGTTGTGTGTGTATTTTATAAGCTTGTAAGAGGCGCTTTGCTCGGAGTTTTCAGGCAGAAACCGTGTCGATTTCAGGGCGAGTATGGAGGTAAGAAGAGAAGTCAAGAGTTACTCAATGGCAATAGCTCATCTTTCTGGTCCCTTGTCCTCCCCTGACGTGTTAATTCACACTTTTGCGCCTCTACATCTCTATTAAACAAGGAGTTTTAAAAGAAAATAAAGCCACCAAGAAGCCCATCAACTTACTTCCTTGTTCTGAAATAGCTTCCTAGCAGCTAGTAACAAACGAGAGCTAGGTAGCTCTCATCTTTATTTTACAGAAAACTAACTTATTTCCCCTTTAAGGTTTAACTACTTAGATCTCTGCTGTTCAAGCTAATACATCTGAGTTAACTTAAAAACTTAGTCACTTAGAAATAAAGCTACTTCACCATCATAACTCACTTTTCTGGATCTTTCCTTAGATTTGTATGGAAAGCTTTTCAGCCCTTTGTGTATTGTTTCCTAAAAGCATTCTCAACGAAAGAGGGATCACCTGGGGTGTGTTTGAGACAGCTCTGTGGTGTAAATGTCAGGAGGTTTGTTTGGATGTTTGTGTTGTAAAAAAAAAAAAAAAAAAAAATAGAAGAGGAGTTTGTTTTGAATGCTTGATCTGATCCTTATGTACAGGTTAGAGTTGTAGTGTTTAAACTAAACTTAGAGGGTGAAGACACTTTAAACTAAGATCCAGGGTTGAAACCATTGCTCTTCGTTGCTTTTGATTCAACCATGATACAAGTCTTTTCTAATCCAGAACTTTAAAGTGTGTATTTATGTTTATATATTCGATTAACTGGACAAAACTTGCAATATTACTCTAAATGAAAAATATCCATCCATGGGTGTCTGAGTGATCCTAAAAGGAATCAACTCTCTTGGTCTACACTTTTTTTTAGAGTCGACTCTTAGAATCTGCACTCAAATAATTGGGAGTCGATTCTTAAGATAGAGTCGAATGGACACAAATGATATAGAGAGTGTAAATGACTACAGTTTCACTGTGCTTACATTCTGTTAAAATCTGAATTTGTTTCAATGTGTCATAGTTTGCTATTTATTCCTTTATAATCGTTTAAAAGGGTTTGTACTATTTGGTGAAGTAGTGGCAGTGGTGGATCAATCTTTTTAGGCTTTGAGTTATTGATCGAAATGTCAGTGGTTCAAGCCCCATCTCCACTAAGTTGCTGCAGTTTGGGCCCTTGAACAAGGCCCTTAATCCTGTCTGCTTCAGGGGTGTTAAAATGGCTGATTCTGCACTCTGTCCCCTGTCCTTGGGATATGCAAAGAATAAAGAATTTCGTTGCGCAATAATGAATAACAAATACTGAACTTAGATGCAGTAGATGATCACCGTTTTCCCATTAGAGGAAGTCTTTTTTTTTATAATAAGGCAGTGGTGTTTTTAGGGAACATCTGAGGTGAACATCGGATAGAACACACACATACATGCTTGATTTGCTACCCTTTCATATTAATACAGACATAGAAGTATGTACTTTAATATTGCACTAATTAAATTAAAAATTTGTCACATACACAGTAAGATACCCCGTTAAATACTTATACAGCTTCCTGTGATGTAAAAAGAAAGATTCCTTTGCAAGGAATAAATTGCACTAGAGAGTACAATAATTTTTTTAAAAGTGTATTCCTATAAAAATGAGTGAATTTTAAATGTTTACAAATTAAGCTAAAAAATGAAAACGTATTAGAACAAAGTGTAGACATTATGCAGGATAAATTACAGACTACAGAAAAAGATCATGAATAGGATATATTTAGAATACATTTTATTTATAATACATTCTAATATATAATATTTTTTTTCTATTGCTTAGTTTTGAAGTCAGGAGTGAATCGAATCAGAGTCCACTCAATTTCCCGAGTGTATAAAGTGTAGAAGTTATTCAGGATAAATTACATAATGTACAGAAATATATTTAAAATAGACTTTATTTACAGTATGTAGAAATAGTAGAAATATATACTAGAAATAGCATTCTACAAGCTTATCTTTGTTTGGTTTTGAAATCTGAAATGAATCGTTTGCCATGACTCTTAATCGGAGTCGATTCCCCGATGTCCCTGAGTCTCTTAAGGATTTTAAAAGCTGTACCGGTGTTCTGTTCCGTTAGGCCCGGACTGTTCCACTGCTCGATAAGAGGGGGGGGGGTGTGATATCGTTGAAAACGTAATTCCTGTTGTGTCTTGGTGTTTGCCGCTGTCTAACATTTATTATCAGACGTAACCAGTTATAATACGTGATTGTCCATAAAAGTTGATCATGTATAATGGTTTATCCAAGACGCGTGAGATATTAGAAACTTCGGTACACCCCTGTCCATTGTGACGGCGGAATCCGTGTCTCGAGCTCGATTGAGAAGCCTGTGTGGTGGCGCACGTAGCGCAACGGGAGGAAAAGACGGTTAAACGGGTTCAGGAATTAAAATCGATTTATATCAACGTCGGTTTATTTTCAAGTATCGGGATTACACGTGCTGGTGGATTTGATACCGGACGCAGTGCGAGATGGGGTGGAATCTTGCAGTAACCGGTGTGTTTCGTTTTCCTCCATGTGGCTGTCATTCAAATGGAATCCACGTTAGCACCGAGCTAACCTGCTAGCCTGCACGCGTTTGCCCTTTTAGTCGATTTTTCCGATTTAAGGTTTTTAGATAGTGTATTAGCGTAAATCCATGACACACGGAGAGAGTGTGTGTGTGTGTGCACCGCAGTGTGAATGCGTGAGTCATGCGGGACAACGCAGTGTGTGAGGAGCCAGTGTAAGAGGATTTAACCCGGGTTATTTCTGGCACTGAAGGGAGCCCTCGGCTCACTGGATCCGTCCCAGCCCACTTGGACACTAGCGAGGGTTTCTGCGACTCGGTCGGCGTCACACTGCGGTTCAGACTCCTCTCCTTCCTTTTATGCGCATGCGCACACCTGTCCTAAAATGGATCTGAATTTTTACTCGGATCTGACGGATGGTACCGGACAGCCAGGAGACTCCGAGTTCCTGGACGCTCAAGCCTTTAACGGATTTGATACAGTGCAAAAGGTGATTAATGTAATCCCTTAGGGGGTTAAACACACACAAATGAGTTTGGTTTGTGTGTGTGTTCACTTTCTTTTGTTGTATGAGGATTTGATTGTCTTTTCTGGTCCACTTCAGTTCTCTTTATGTTCACACTATGGTTAATCTCGAGTTCTCACACCTTTTCCAGTGATGATTTTTTAAAAGCGAAACTATGGGTCTGAGGGATGCACATACTTTTAAACAAAGGGGGATAATCTTGAAACAATGAGGGTCCCACAATAAATAAACGAGTCAGTATTACAGAAGATTACTCCACATGTCATGATTTGAGAATTCATCCAAGCTGGACTTTAATCAGTATTAATTACCAGTGAATGTTTTCTTATTAATCTTCATGACCTTGATTATAACTTAAAACCCAAGCGGCACAGATACGTGCCACAGCAACTCATCCTAGTTTAATGAGGATTAAAAATATATATATACATGTCCTTATATTAAAGTCTTTCCGGTGTGTGTTAACGGAAAGGCTTCAGACTTCAAACTGTTTATTGGGGTTTTTGGATATGTCAGGTGGAACAAAAGTTATCATTACTTTTATGATGGGTAAATTTTTACCACCAAAATATGGGAATGAAGATATATACAAAAATGTAACTCACAAAATTATCATATAATTATTATTAATATATGCATAGAAACACGTGTTTGGGAAAGTTGTTTAAAATTCAGTTTATTATATAGCCTATTTTGTGCTGAAGAAAATGACACTATACTGCACTCGTCACTCTATACTGCACAATCCTGATCTCTATATATGTTTATTTAAGAAAAAACAGCTAAATAAGTAATGGCTAACATGCTGGCAGTGAGTTGTAGAGACTGCACAAGCTGTTCTACACATACTGTATTTTGAGGAATATATATACACAGTGGAATCTCAACATACGAATGCCATTTCTTTTCCGCCTTAAGAATTGAAATTTCCCATGAATTTTGCCTTAGCATACAGTACATACGACTGAATGAACCAAATGCCGGCTAAGTTGCGCATGCGCCTGGGAGCCGCTCAAAACTTGTTTACGTCAATGGAAAGCCAAGCAAAGCGAGTTTACTAATTTCACAGTTTAGATTTTAGTAATTAGTAATTTAGTAAATAGTTATAACATTTTCAGCACTCACTGCTTGAGATTATTTAATACCTTTTATGCTGAAATATTTCTGATGTGTTTAGTAAGGTCAACTGACAATTATTTTTTATAATCGAGTAATCTGTCAATTGGAACGATGAATCGGATTACAAATGTCAATTATTCAACCGCTCTTATTTCACTGTCCACTTTCATATTGAGTTTGAGGTTATTTTATGCATGTGGTAAATGACGAGCAAGATCATAAAGATGAGTACGTCATTAAAAATGTCTTAATGAGCTTTCCTGATGAAACAAACTCTAAAACTGAGGAAAAGCGAAGTAGCACCAATAAAATATATAACTGTAAAATAAAGTTGAAATGTTAAGAAAACTAAGGTTAACTCTGTGGTGAAAGGCCTGAGAGTGAGGTAAGTAGGACATGGACTCACACCTGAGGAGAAATATAGCTAATTAGCACACATCTGTGTGTGTTACTGTGAACTGAAAAAAGTCTAGAGAGTGCTGAAAAGCCAGCAATAGTGCGTCTTTGTGTGCACGAGTGAATTTCACCTGAAAAGGTTCATTGAGGAGAGCTGGAAATAAAACACGAAAACACACACTCGCAGATTATCAACATTCTTTTCAGGTGCGAATCCTTTCCCATGTTTTACTCACGTTAAAAGCGAAATGTTTTTATAATAACTTTTTTTTTTTTCGTCCTCTCGTGAAGGCACTTGTCACTGCCTCATTGCTCACTTCGCTCTCGTAAGCCCGACACGTATATGTCAGAGTGTTTAGTTTGTGCGAAGATGTCATCGGCGAATCGTCAGTTAAATTTGTTACCAACTAATTTGATTATCGATATCAATTAATCATTGTGTCCCTAGTGTATAGCGATTCTGATTAAATGGTCCTGTGCTTTAATTTTTCCTGAAGGAAGATAACCCCTACCCCCACCCCCCAAAACGAGTTTTGTCAGTTATTTTCTTGGCGGAGAAAGCAGAAAAGCACAGACTTGTTCAATCCAGATGGAAATAGTCACCTAGTTATACAGAAAGAAATATACTTCATAGAAATGTTTATACTGTTCAGATAGGGCAGTGTTATTGTTAATACAGTTATACTGGAACTTAAGTTTCACTCACCATTTTTCAGCAACATTTGATGTGGTATAAATGAGAAATTCAAACTTGATATAGTAAAGAGCCCATCTGCACTTGTTATGCGATATTTGAGGTGATGAGTGTCTTGATGGTCAATTCTGGGAGTAGATTAGATTACATTTGTAGGCAACATTGAAGCGAGAGCTAAGTTCCAAGTCAAATGGCATTGTGGGTATTGTAGGAAAAATGATAAACGAAGTAAAACTAGTATGCTGCAGATGAAAGAAAAAAGGTCATCGCAAAGAATGAAGATCAGCATTATTTGTCCTTCATGGTGGTTTGTTTGTTTGTTCGTTTTTTTCTTGAATGTATTTCTCATTTTGAATAATTTTACTTTTAATTCTTTTTCCAGTTTCCAGGAGGAAGCGACAACTTTTTACCCATCAGTGGAGAGGGCCATCCTTTCCTGTCCTCCTCCGAGGTACCGCTCCACTCCACATACTCCCTTCAAATCCAGGATGCCGAGGTGCTTTGCGTACAGAATCGTATTCTGTCCTTCTTTCTGTCCATGTCATTGTTCACATTGTCCACACTTTTTAGACCTCATCCTAAAGCCAGGTTTAAGGGTTTGTTGAAATTTGCCTCTAGATTTGGAGACTCATACATACATTTATGCTACACTCGCAGAAAGGTACTAAGCTGTCTCTGTCTCTGATTGTCATCGGTCAAGGGTGTGTGTCTTTAATCTCTTTAGTATTTGTTTTAGCTATAAGGCTGAATGTTGTTAATTATTTAAGGTATTGAAAGTAAAGGTGCACTAAAACCACATTTCCAGGTGAAAGATATGAGGGGGTAGCAAGTTTCAAGACTCGTTTTGTAACGCTCCAACAGACGGTAGCATGAGGCTGCACGCACAGTCATACGGAGCACCGACCGTCATAAGTCAGTGTGCCAAAAGACATCGTCTTGTAACTGGTGCAATTCTGACCGCATGCATTACGTCTCCTAATGCAAGTCTGAACAAAGACCGGACGTGAAATCCTGCGTGAAACTGGGCAAATCTGCCACAGAGAAGTTTGACATCATCGTAAACTTGATTCGGCAAGTTTACAATGATGCTGCACTGAGGCTTCATGAGCGGAAGGACATCACCGGCAGACCTTCAGGAAGACATCAGGAAGACCTTCAACAAGCTCAATGTCAAAATCATTCGGCAACTTATGCATGATGATCGTCAGAGAACAATCCACAACATTGCTGCCATTGTCGGTGTGTATCATATGGAACATCACGTGGGATTTGAACATGCGCTGTGCTGCTGCCAAGTTCGTCCCAGGAGCAGAAGGAACATCGAACAGTCTGCCAAGAACTGTCAGTGTGCCGTGGATGGCCCGTCCGATACCGGTGTCCGACGCTGAGACACATCAACAGTCTTCACAGTGGAAGAGCCCATTAAAAAGGAGAGGCAGGTCTGCAGCTCGACCAAGTTCATGCATGCTCGTTGTCTCTTTTGGGATTCTCGGCATCGTGCCTCGAGAATTTGTCCCCAGGGGCAAGATCATTAATAACGAATTCTCCTGCTGGCATCTGAGGGAGGACGTACGGCGAATAAACGAAGCTAATTTTGAAACTTTTTTGATACCACCTCGTTCATAAAGGTACAAGAGGTAAACCAAGTAATAACAAAAGATAAGAGATTGTGTGAGATTCTTGAACAGACTCTGAGGAGAAGCAGCATTCATGAGTAGTAAAGGAACAAGTTATGTGTGACTTTAAAAACAAACAAAAAAAAGTGCACTTGGTATGAAATCTTTACTCATAATCTCCTGTTTTTAGTCAGATTTCAGATGTAACACTCAATCCAGATCCTAAACTCAGATTATCGGTGTAGCCATTTTGAGTCTCCATTACTAGGGCTATAAGTTAAATATGATGCAAATACTAATAGCACTAAAAGCTATGTATGAGTAAAACTTTCTTTAAAACCTTGTTTTTGGTAAATGTTTTTTCAGCGTTGATGTGATGATGCCTTCGCACCCTCCTTTATTAATTCCAGTCATGAAGCAAATGAGTGCAGCATACTGTACGTTTGGTGATTTTCAGACACACCAACAAGAAACGAGTAAAACATCCATAAGAGAGACACAATAGATAACATGAATGACTCGATTAAGAACAAATACCCTAGCCTCTTACACAGCGCTTGGTCAACTCTTTTCAGAAACATGTCTACCAAAGATAGACTAGAGATAAGTAATGAGAGTTTTGAGTTCTACTTAATGAGAGCATGAGGAGCTTAATTAATACAAACTGTTATTCAAATTACTAAGGAATTATAATCTATAAGCAAAAATAAATAGACAATCTCATCCTCTTAACTACCCACCCATAGTCATGTGTAAAATCCGTACCCTCTCTTTTATTATGGGTTTAAAATCTGAAAAGGAAAAGAAGCATGGGCAATACCAACTACCCCCTTACTGCTTCCACAGGATGTATGAGGGGTTACAGCCAGAATTTAAGTTGCAGCCAAGCGTGCAGACGTTTTGGCGGTTTGCTGGTCCAGAGCATTCAGATGTGTGTTAATACAATGCCAAGAGGGAAAGACATAATCAGTGATCTTATAAAAGCAATTGTTGTTGCACATCAATCTGGAAACTAGTTCTACAATGAGAGATGTTCTACAAGAGCCAGTCTTCCCAGAAATGGACGACCCAGCCCATTCACTTCAAGGTCAGACCGTGAAATATTTAGAGAAGTACAAATAAATCTCAAACCCTACAGGACTTATTGAGCATGTTAAAACTGATCAAGTATGGGTTTTTATTGGTAAGGGTTGCCAGGAGAAACCCTAAAATGTTTCTATGGTCCGATAAGACCAAAATAGAGGCATGAAACCTTAATGTCCAGTGCCATGTAACCAGCACGATGTGCAAGAGTGATGAGCTTGGCTTGTTTTTCAGCCACAGCACCTGAGCACCTTGCAGTCACTGCATCGACCATGAACTCATCTGTATACCAAAGTATTCTAGATGCAAACGTGCGGCCATCCATCCGACAACTAAAGCTTGGTCAAAATTGGATCATTGTCAACAGGATCATTGACAATGATCAGCATCAGAATGACAAACACTTCAAAGTCAAACTTGTGGAATGGTCTAGTCGAAGGGGGGTGGGTGGGGGGGGTACACTTGGTATTGCACCCAAGTTTTTTAAAACTTGTGTTTTAAGTGGGTCAGGGATAGCTCAGTGGTTAAGGCATAAATGCCATAATGTAAATGTAAGTAGAAAGGCACGTTCTAACATTTTTCCCCAAAATCAATAATATAAGGTAAAACGCGAAGGACTTCAGTATCAAAGAAGTGTCGAAGCAGCCCTTTAGATAACATTGCCTGAGTGTATAATCATTCTGGATACGGTCATATCTCAACCCGATCATCTTCCTCCTGCAGACTTTCCACACTCCCAGCTTGGGAGATGAGGAGTTTGAGATCCCACCCATCTCGCTGGACCCCGACACGGCGCTCAGCGTCTCGGATGTGGTGTCGCACTTCGGGGAGCTGGGAGACGGCGGTCCGGCCCCCGTCGTCCCCGGAAATGGCGTGGTACAGGGTGACGACCCTTCCTTCGCCTCGACCTTCGTAAACCCGACAACACGAGGGCTCGAGCATCTCAGCCTCATGACCCAGCAGGGAGGAGGACCGATGTTGGGATCAACTCTGGGAATGGTGAGGAGAAAATCTGCCTTGGTCAACGTTGTAATACATTTTTTTCTTTTTTTCTTTTCCATATATATTGAAATGGGTTTGCATGAAATATTTACATGATGTAATTAAGTAGGTTTCAATGGCGCATGTGTAAAAGAGTAAAACGCGTAGCTTTAAATTCTATACTACATGTAATGTAGGCTTTTGTTTTTAAAAATAAGTAATTAAAATTGGGAACAATAAACAAATCCTACACTTTCCAATTCTAAACGTGAAGCTAAATGATCTGAACTTTTCCAGGATCTTGGGCATCCCATCGGCTCACAGTTCAGCAGCAGCTCTCCAATGACCATCGATGTGCCACTTCCCGACATGAACCACGGCCTGCTGGGGCACAATCCGCTGACCACCATTGACCAGTCAGAGCTTAGTGCACAGCTGGGTCTCAGTCTAGGAGGCGGGGCCATTCTGACCCGTACACACTCCCCTGACCAGCCACTGTCCGCCACCGGCTCGCCTTCAGAGTCTCTGCAGGATGACGACATGGACGACTTCAGGAGAGTGAGTGTTTCAGTTTCAATCATAACAGAAGTGAATTCTTGACTAAATTAACCACGAATTACACCTGAAGTGCCGAAACATAATGGAAACTAATCTCTTAATTATTTTTTTTCCTCCCTCCTTCTGCCCTTCACCCTCTGGCCCAGAAGAGCGTACTGGTGGAGTCGCCGGTCTCGCTGTCCGTCTCTTCTGGCGTCATCTCTCTCTCCCCCGCTCTCTCAGAGCAGCCTGCAGCATCCGTGTCCTCCGCTCCGCCCGCCCTGGCCCGTAAAGCCGTAGGCGTCGGAGGAGGACCCAAAAAAGGCAAGAAGAAAAAAGATCCCAACGAACCCCAGAAGCCAGTTTCGGCTTACGCGCTGTTCTTCCGCGATACACAAGCAGCTATCAAGGGCCAGAACCCCAACGCCACGTTCGGAGAGGTGTCCAAAATCGTCGCCTCCATGTGGGACAGTCTGGGAGAAGAGCAAAAACAGGTAGGAATCCGGTAAATGCCGTGATTTGGCGATGATTTGGCCCATGGCTTTGCGAAAGGTTTTTGTTTTGTAACAGTCAACTAATAACCCTGTTTGTGCTGCAGGTCTACAAGAGGAAGACCGAAGCTGCTAAGAAGGAGTATCTTAAAGCACTGGCAGCTTACAGAGCCAGTCAGCTCTCACAGGTAACCGGTCATACTGCTTTAAACGTCAATCAAATACTAAAGCATCACATTTACATCAGTTATCATTCACCTTTGCAGCCCACTATCGAGGTGCTCGACACGGCACCTTCACCACCCGCCGCTCCCATCGTGACTCCCGCCCCCGAGGCTCCGGCCCCTCTGCCCACGCCCACGCGCTCCAACCGTATCCCGGTGCACGCACCTGACAACAACACCATCACTAACATTTGCACATCGAACATAATCATCGACTTGCCGCAGGTGACCACGCGCTCTCGGACGGGTGCCCACAAGCCGCCCGCCTCCTTGGCGCCGGCCACCGCACCGACCCCGACTCTGCCCATAGTCACCAAGATCATCCTCCCCAAGCAGCCCTCAGCGCGCCAGCCGCCACCGCTGCAGCAGATGCAGAACACACCGCCGCCCCCACGCCTCCAGCAGATGGTGCATTCGGTTGCTCCTCCACCGCTACTGGCCAAACCTCGCGGAGGGGGTGCGGTCGGCCAGGTCGCCGCCCCCATGGCTGCCACACCTCCTCCTCCTCTCCAGATCAAGATAGTCCCCGCCCCTGCACAGGCAGACATGGCCACACCCATCATCGTCACCAGCACCACAGAGGCGCCTACAGATACCGCCGCCATGGAGGTGGACGTGGCGCAGCCTGCCACTATAGTCACCACCGAAGCTGAGGAGGGGGTAGGATTAACGAATAATTACACCAGAGATTGTGACTCTCATGGATTTTTGCTTTTGTTGAACAAAGCAGGTTTTGAATACTTTTTTTCTTTGTCAGATGGAGGTGGAGCTGAACAGCTCTCCGGCGCATGAGGTTGCTCCCACTGCAGGTTCTACTGTGTGTGTGCGTGCTGGCTGCAATAACCCACCTGTGGAAAGTAAAGACTGGGACCGAGAATACTGCAGCAACGAGTGTGTAGCCACACACTGCAGGTAAAGAAATACTTACACACACCACTCAGGAAAAACTTTCACGAATTAATCTTCTCTATAATCGGATGATTATTTTTTTCACATACAAAAATATATATATATATATATACACACACACACACACTACCGTTCAAAAGTTTCTTGCAAATTTCTTTGTTTTTGTTTAGTGATTTATTTTCTACATTATACAACAATACTGGGGATTTCAAAACTATACAATAACACACATGGAATTAAGTAATTACGTAACAAAAACAGTTAGTTGTTATTTTAAGACACAGAGGTCAGCCTTTCTGTAATAGTTCTTGCAAGAACAGTATTGTCAAG
>JAQQZT010000013.1:10569533-10580509 GCA_030068275.1 Clarias platycephalus | reverse complement strand
CTGTCCACTCTCTCCACTGGGCTGTTGTTGATGACGGGGGTCTGGTAGTTCCTCTCCTGCTTTGTACTAAAGTCCACAATCAGCTCATTGAGTAACATCATAGTGTTATGCTTTTTTTCCAGCATCATGTACACAGCACAAATGATGGGCACTGGTGACTCAGTGGTAGGTGTTTCGCCTGCCATGCGGAAGGCTTGGGTTCGATTCCCAGCCAGTTCCCAAACCCCCCAGCCACTGGACGCAGTGCTGGTCCCAAGCCCGGATAAAGTGGGAGGGTTGTGTCTGGAAGGGCATCCGGCGTAAAACCTGTGCCAAGTTGTTGTGCGGACTGGATATTCCGCTGTGGCGACCCCTTGCCCGGGAGCAGCCGAAAGACCAAAAACATGTACACATCACAAATGTTAACGCTCACACACACATGTACGCACACACTCATACACACATACGTGCACAAACACACTCATATTACACACATACACTCACATCTCTTTCTCTCACACATGCGCACACACACACACACACATAGACAGTTGACCCTATTACGTCATATTGTGTGAAGTGTGCAAGTTGTGCAGCGCACCAAGGCGGCGATGGCTTTTTGTAGTTTTTAACACGCTCAAAAGATTAACAGGTTGTGTGGTGTGCCCAGGTGCCGATGGCGCAGGTTGATGCTTGCAACTATATTTATGTTTATTCAAGACTAACTTGTTAACTGCTACTGTAGTTAACAGACACATGTACATTTACACATTTGGCAGACGACCTTATCCAGAGTGACTTACATTTTTATCTCATTATACATCTGAGCAGTTGAGGGTTAAGGGCCTTACTTAAGGGTCCAACATAGACAACTTGATGGTTGTGGGATTTGAACCTGGGACCTTCCGAACTATAGTCTAGCCTTAACCACTGAGGGTCGAGGGTTCGATTCCCACCTCAAGTCTGTGTGCGTACAGTTTCTTTCTGTTCTTTCCGTGCTTGATGGGTTTCGTCTGGGTACGCCGGTTTCTCCGGTACATCCGTGCAATTTGTTTTGGTTAAATGACATTATCTCAAACAAGTCAGTTTTAATCAGAATATAAATCCTGTAAACTGGTGTGTGGTTTGTGTTTTATTACTGTTTATGTTAATATTCCAGTCTGAATAGAATATGTACATGAGCGATGAATCAGGAGGTAAAATAAAAGAATTTTCAGCCAATCTCAGGGGGTCTTAACATGATCAAAAACTCAGGTTGGAATCTGCTGCCATTAGGATGCCTGAGAGTCGCGTGGCCCTCAGGGGCCCTCACCCGAGATTTTGCTGCATATAGTTCATACACACTTGCAAATATGCACACGAAACCCAGTACACATTTGTGTATGTTTCAAAGTGATGTTTCTGAAATACTGAAACTGACTGAGACCAAGCAATACCATAGTTGAGGTCACTGAGGTTTTTCTCCATTCTAATTTTTCATGTCAACATGTTCCTAATAAAGTGGACGGTGATAGTGGTGTTATTGCTGGAGTGTACATGTACCAAATTTCTCCGCCAGAGGAATACAACAGTTCTTGTATTTCTCTACACGTCTATGGAGTGGAATGTGGAAAGTGGAATGTTTGTCTATTTAAAACTGATTAATGCAACATAAACTGTACAGGCACAAGGTGATGCAGGTTCCACATTTGTATTCCCTTTTTTTCACCATTTATTTTAGGAAAATCAAAACGTTTGTGCTTTTTATTTAATTTTTATTGCATCTTCCACTTTTGCCTTTTTTCTACTTTGGCGATTTTTATAGAATGTGTTAGTTTCTCCTTCTAAAAACAGTAAGTGCAATCCATCCACACCTGATCCATCTGGAGAAGTTATTAGCAAGAGAATGTCTAATGTATGTTTAAATAAAAAAAATTTAAAAAAAATTTAGTCCTGTCCAATTCTTCTTCCCCGATTTTCTCCCTAATTTAGAAGTGTCCAATTCCTCCTCGTCACTAGGGGGCTCCCACATTAAGGCTACTACTGCCACTCAGCCGGGAGGGCCAAAGACTAGCACGCGTTTCCTCCGAACCACGTGACGCCAGCCGACCGCATCTTTTTTAACTGCTCGCTCACGCACCGTTGGGGGCATCGTAACACACTCGAGGCCAGCACTATCCGCTCCCTCCGCGTGTGCGAGCTCGCAGACGCCCCGAATGCCGTAGAGCCCCGCTGAGAGAGCTCGGCCAATTTAGCTCTCTCGAGGCCTCGGCTGTGAGAGGTTACAGCATCACCCGGGAATCAAACCAGCAATCTCCGGATGATAGGGCGAGCACTTTACCACTGCGCCACTCGGAGGCCCCTAATGTATGTTAAATGCTTATCTAATACTGAGCTCGTTCAGTGTGTGGAGTGCAGAATGTTTAGTCATTCTTCCTCTGTGTTTAGTAATGATTTTATCTGTGATAGGTGTTTATTAGTTAGCACTCTGATGGAGAAGATAAGCATTAGAGGAGCGCATTAAGACTTTAGAGAGGGTTATTGATGCACCTGTGGCTGATATGTGCATGCACCTACATTAGCCAGTCTGCTGTACAACAAACCATTCCATTTGTATGCCTCAAAAAAGAAGTGACAGTGTTAATTCAACAACAAGAGCCGAGCAAACGGTCAATAGCCAGCATATCCAGGAATAGCTGCAGCAGTGTTTGTGTACCAAAAGCCAGTGACTATGGGACATCACCACACTATACATGACACACACTGCACATGCTGTTGACAAGCCCATCATCTGTGATGATGATGGGATGAAATGAGCAATGTTATACTCTCTGCAACAGAACTAACAATAAAGAGGTGTCAAACATTAAATCTAACAGAAGGGATGGTCACACCAGTGGAGGGAGAACTGCATGGCTTGTCACGTGATTTCAAAAAACATTTGAAAGTAAGGCAGGATTTGGAAAACCAGCTGCTGCCACACTCAGATTGAAATTTCTTTTTAGACTGGTGATGGTTTAGAATAATGGACAGAGGGAATGACAGTTGTACATGGCCAGGAAATTTCAGTATTACTGTTTGCTAAATAATCCTGAACTGTACAGCACACAAGACAGATGGGACATTCATTAATGAAGGGAATGCAACAGCATGGATCCAGAGCCACCTCCAAGTGGAGAATCTCCATCAAGTGTGTCAGAAACAGGCCCATCTGCGAGCACCTACCCGCATTGTCAACAGACAGTGTAGAGAGCAGAGCAATAGGGCTGATCATACCCGGAGACTACATGCTACCACAACCAGACCTTACCCTCACTGGCCGAGATACAGACAACCACTAAGGGGGCCAATATTTGAAAGTGTCTATGCATGGAGCTTCAAAAGATCCAAATGTCTGGCATAGTGCTGACAAGAGATTTGTTGCCTTATGCTGATCAAACAATCACATGGCAATGAGCAGAGGTGGGTAGAGTAGCCAAAAAATTTACTCAAGTAATAGTAGCTGTACTAATATTACTTAAGTAGAAGTAAAACATACTGAACCGTAAGATAGATCTGATAGATGTATGTATCTGGATAGATCATCTATCTGTCCATCGTTTAGCACGATTTAATGTATCTTACCAATCCTGTTTATCCTGTGGCTGACGATGATAGTACAAAATCTGGTATTTACCAATTATGAGCAAGGTAATGTAAGATCTGGGCAAATGTTTAAACTTTAAAAAACATGACCAAGACAACAGTTTTTTATAAAGAAACAAGAATTTATTGAACTAATCTACGTTACATGAAACTACGCTACTTAATCTCACACACACACACACACACACACACACACACACACACACACACACACACACACACACACACAGTTCAGAGGGTGAAAGTTAATAGAGTTTTCTAGTACTGTTTACTAGACCTGAGAAAGTCACAAGAGCAAAGCCTTGGGTTTAATCTTACGGTTCAGTTATGAATCGAGCACCAATTTTCAGCAAGGTATAAAGCTTAGTTTGTTTACTTGCGTTACATTTCGTTCTCATCCGTTGGTTCGCCTTCAGCGAAGGGAATCACGGCGTTGCTGATTGGTTGGTGCATGGGTGTTGAGATGATGTCTTACGGGAAAGCCCTTCTGAGAGGCGATGGTTGCCTGGTTACCGATGGCAGTGCTCTGGAAGTGTTTCTTCGTTGCCGGACTTTGGAGTTCTGGCACGGAGTCTCGTTGAGAGTTTAGACCTCATGGCACGGGTCCATCCCACAGCTGTTTGTCCCAATCAGAGGTGGTTGTGGGCATTGCCACGCCCCGCATGGTTCCTCCTTTTCATGCATACCTTAACCTATGGTTTGGTCTGTCACATGGGATGTCACCTCAGTGGAGTTTTAGTAATTTAGACAAAGTGTATTAACATGAATCCCGTTCAAATGACAAACTTTTCATACACATCAACATTCATTGGGTTGTACAGATTTATTACACTCCTTAAGCAGGACCAGGTCCCCTGTTCTGCGATACAAATGTCCAAATGAAGTGGCGGGGCGGGGCCAAAGCATCCCCCAGCTCCCTCCAAAGAACCCTACCTCATGACAAAACACCGGGAAGCTGCGCCCTCCAGCCACAGAGGATTGCACGGCGTAGACCTCAAAGACCTCGACAAGCTCGCCAGGAACATTGACAAATTCACGCCGCATCAGCCAGGCAGCAAAGGTGTCCAAGCTTATCTATGAGATATTGATTTCCATTTAGAAATGAGACCCCACATTCTATTTGCTCCGAACAACATCCAGACCTGAAGTGCGCAGCTTCCTGGACCGGCAGCCTGCTTACACCAAGACTGACAACCATCTGCCACGAGAAACTCTCATCAGAGAATTTGCTGACCCTGAGTTGGAGCAAGGACTAGTAGCTGCCTTGGAAAGGAGACAAGGTCGTCATTAACCTTTGCAAGCCTACTACAGCCATCTCAGACAAGCATACTTCGGCACTCGGAATTAAACAGACATGGGAGAAGTCCTGAACTTTAAAACTCTCTTCCTACGAAACCTCCATCCTGGAGTAAGTGGCTTCGGCATTCTCGCATGTCCACGAACAATGAATACACAGCAGTTGCGAGACTTGGTCCAGAAAGCCTAGAGCGAACAGAAGATGGCTTCAGGAAAGGGCATCAAAGCCACAGCAGTTCATGACTCCAACATTCAGAATCAGGGCTAGCTATGGAAGGCACCCAACATCAAGACAAATGCCAAGCCGCCAGCCTACTCCCAAAGAGTGGAACCCACCCTCGTCCAACAAAAAATGAGACTCCTATGGTGGTAGTTCTGTTGCAGAGAGTATAACGTCATACGCTGTCATTGCTCATTTAGTATCACAAATGATGGGCTTGTCAACAGCATGTGCAGTGTGTGTCATGTATAGTGTGGTGATGTACCATGATCACTGGCTTTTGGTACACAAACACTGCTGCAGCTATTCCTGGATATGCTGGCTATTGACCGTTTGCTCGGCTCTTGTTGCTGAATTAACACTGTCACTTCTTTTTTGAGGCAAAACAGCGGAACTGCTACTGGGATGGATCGCGTGGACGACAACCCTCATCCAAACACCAGCTCATTGAAACCCTGGCACCAGCTCAGACCTCAGGAAAGTCAGTGAAAGAAATCATATAATTAGCCAAACTCAAAAGGGAAAAGCTTGTGGGAATCAAACGGAACCTCCAAAGGAAAAACGACAAACGCACTTGAGCAACCAACCCAAGGAATCTACGAAGAAACTTGCCACGATTCCAAGCTAACCCAGCTCAAGACAAAGCCGGTCGAATTCAAACTGAACTCATGCACGAAACAAAGACATCACCATGCTTTGACCCCCAAGAACTAATTAGAATGATGATGGAAGAGTTTTACCAAACTAGCAGGAAAAGGGGGAAGAACAAACCACTGACACAGATCGACTGTCCTATATTTTTCACCATCCTAACATAGTTCGGTCATTCTAGAAAGGTATATACAGTTAAAAAAAAAAAAAATTACTTTACACTTAATTAGTGTAATTACTTTACACCTAATTACCCTCCTCTGCTGCACTGCTAGGCCCAACCTCTAGAAGAGAGGTGTTCCAGACATGTGATGCTGGTTTTGCTGTCTTAACGTCTCTGTGTTCTTGTGGCCCTTTTCCTTTGTGTTTTCTTTTCTCTCTGGTTTTCCTTTTTTCTCTATCAGAAGGGAACTACCTTAACCGAGCTTTTTGTCCAGCTCTCAATCTAGGTACCGTCCCTAGGCTTAAGTGTCCCAAATCCGACTTTGCCAAAATTAATGAAATCCTGCACCATGGGTTGGAGATGGAGTTGTTATCTGTGTCTTGCATGTGCCTGTTCTCTCTCTATACCTTTTTGTTTCATTGCCCACTGATGTTCGCAACGGAAACCTCGCCGAGCAAAAGGGGATATGTAGGGACTAGCAGGCCACCTCAAAGGGAGCCGTGAATCTGTCGCGCCATGCTGATAATGTTATCTCTCTTTGTGGTGTTAAGCAGCTGGAAACGTGACCCGATCAAAAGAGGAAACCCAGATGGCTTTCACCAACCCCAACCTCAAATGGTGCAAATCAGCAAGCTGTTGAACGAGGAAGAGACAGTTCATGACATCAGCAAACAAGTAAAGAAACGGTTTCACATCTCCAACTCAGATGGTGTAAATCTGCAAAGCAACTTCCTTGCACAAGCATTTCACATTCCCACTCAAACGGTGCAAGTCAGCAAGCAACCCCTTGAATGAGGAAGAAGCCAGTTACACAACCCCCTGGCAGTTGCTAACCCCCAGAATGCATTTCTTGCTTCACTTTGAAGCTGTTGGACTTCTTTAATCTAGTCCAGCTGTCGCATGAGGTGGCTGATCTTATTCCTTGCCTTGTCCAGGTGAGTTTCGAGGGCTTTATTTCTGCCATTTTTCTCCCTGTAGTCAGCCTTGGTCTTTTCTAGTAGCTGTTCTGCATAGTAGCTGCATAGTAGCTGCCATGGTTTCTTGCAGCCTGGTGATTTCCACTTTGTCTTGCCTTTACCCCCTTTCCGTAGCTCCTGAGCTTCCAGTTCCAGCTGCTTGATGCGTCATTGTGCACGTGTCAGCTCTTGCTGGATATAGGCGGCGTGCCTGTCGCTCAGCTTGAGGGCGACGATGAGCGTGTGATGTAAGGAGCCAGTGATCTTGGACAGTTCATTGGGACTGGGGCTTTAGTGTTTCGTTGGCCTTAGGTACTGAGGCTGTCAGTTGTAACACTTAGCCATGTCTTTAGATCTTCCCAGTGACTGACATGGTCTGTGGTGCGAGAGATGTTTTTATGGGTTCTAGAACCACAACTGTGGGAAGAACTAGTGAACACACAGTTAGCACAGCTAAAGAACAGAGGCAGAATAGAAAAACATCACACAGAGCAAGGAATAGAGTAGTAATGGAAAGCTTCCACTTTCCTATAAGAGGAGGTTCTCTTTTTTTGGTAAGGAAAGATTATAGCTAGTGTTAGAATCAGCATTTCTGGTGGCAGAATGAGTTCAATACCAAATTTCTTCTCCCACTTTTTAATAAAAAAAAAAAAAAATGAAGTTTGATTTAGAAGTTTGCTCCTAAATAAAGGGTTGGGAAACGGGGATTTCTCAGTACCAGCACTGTGATTGTTATTTAAAATTTCCTCTGGAGTAGGGTTGACAACCGTACACCAGTTGAAACATTTTTAGACGCGCCTTCAAATTTTGATGGACAGTTTTCTAGTTGACCTGCTTTAGCCTTGGCTTGATAGGATCCCGGCACGAAAAGGGAAGGTTCAGTGATGCCTTTGAACCTCAGAATTCACATTTCACCACTATGTTACGTTTCTACAGTTCTCTGCTTTGGTGACTTTCACAGGTACAATCCTAGAATAGCAGTAGTCAAATCAGAAGAGGAAACTGAGAAAGAGCAGAAGAGAGTATAGGGTTTTCTCGTAATGTTAGGACACTTAACAGGGTTGACAAAGTGGTGGTGCTATTGGGTCAATACATGTAGGTGTTTGACTTGGCTGTTTTAAGGGAAAAAACAACTGACCTAAGTATTGAGAAGACCCTAAATTCCCTTTGGGATTTCACTACCTGGATGGGCTGTTACTCTTATTCACTAGGCTCAGTGATGAGCTGGGTTGATTCAGTCGGAGCACAGTGGTAGGGTCCACCGTCTGAGCTCCTGTAAGGTCTTACCGAACACTCAGTCTTTTGTATTGCAGTGAGGCCTGCGGCTTTTAGCACAACTGTGCAAGGTTCGGGGGAGGCATGTCAACGACTAACTGGCCTGACGAGCGAATGGGGTAAACTGTGGGGCTACCCATCAATACCCACCAGGTGATTCGCCCATACCTTTGCCCAGTTAGTCTTTGTTGACTCCTTCTCCATTGCACAATTGCAGATGCCTACTGCATGCTCACAGTGCAATACTAGGACCAAGATATTCAGTTTCACCCCCAGCCAGCACCAGGTTACATCAGAACGGGTGGCTCACACCGCTGTAACTCACCGTGAAGACACCTGTCACTCAAGCACTAGGGGAAGTGCTATCAACTACCAGGCTTAAGCGAAGGGAAACCTATGAGGTTTGGGTTCAGTTAGTTAAAACTGAGTGAGAAAAAGTAAGACCTAGTGGATAGAGAGAAGACATGGTTGCAAAAGGAAATTTTAATTCAAATTATTGTTATTATATCATTATTGTGCTTTAATTAGCACTAAAATTGGTAGGAGCAATTTGTAATTAACTTAATCTATCACTGAATTTGGGACCCAACTCTAATTGATTACTTAATGAATTTCAAAAATTTAAAAGTAATAATGATAGTTTCAGGACGATCAAGCTTGAATTATGTTTATCATCAAAATCATACAAGTATTTAACAGTTAAGTTAATCCACCAGTGTCTGTATGATGAATGCCAAACTGTAATAATTTTGAAATTTAATTAAAGTTTTAGATTAAAACAATTAGACAATGATCAACATTCCAGGATGTCATCAAAATCAATAAAAGTAGTTTTAATTAATCCAGTAAATATCTGTAAAGTAATGAGGAGTGAGTCAGAAGAGAAAAGAGGAAGGGACCCACTGGTGTGAGTTAAAGTTAGATATAAGGAGATTACGTCACTTTAACAACTTTCAAACAGTGCATTCACAACCAAAAGATGCTATGTGCTAACCGCTAGCTTAGATGCTACATGCACACAGGCTACATTGTAAACGCCCTAGGTTTGCTAACTAGCTAGTAGCGTAGCTTATGCTAGGCTTCGTTTGCAACTGATTCAAGATGGTTCTGGGAGACTTAAAATTTATCCTGGAGGAGGTTGTTTAGGGTTTACGGGTCACGGTCGTTGCTATGGTGACATACACCACTTAAACAAGTGTGCTAGTTCAACACTTAATCATGAGTTGGAGAAGTGAAACCGTTTCTTTTCTTGTTTGCTGATGTTGTGAACTGTCTCTTCCTCGTTCAATGACTTGTTGATTTGCACCATTTGAGGTCGGAGTTGGTGAAAGTCATCTGACAATTGACTACATGTGGTTATTCTTATTGCGGTTGTAACAAGTTGAGTGTAGTCGAATGTAGCAGAGTAAGAGTAGCGTTTCTTCTTTACAAATCTACTCAAGTAAAAGTAAAAAAATTTATATACAGCTTTTTAAAAATATTTACTTTACACCTAATCACCCTCCTCTGCTGCACTGCTAGGCCCAACCTCTAGAAGAGAGGTGTTCCACACATGTGACACTGGTTTTGCTGTTTTAACCTCTCTGTGTTCCTTTTGCGTTTTCTTTTCTCTCTGGTTTTCCTTTCTTCTCTATCAGAAGGGAACTACCTTAACCGAGCTTTGAGTCCTGCTCTCAATCTAGGTACCGTCCCTAGGCCGTCCCTAATCCGACTTTGCCAAAATTAATGAAATCCTGCACCATGACTCGGTTGGAGATGGAGTTATTATCTGTGTCTTGCATGTGCCTGTTCTCTCTCTCTGCCTTTTTGTTCCAGTGCCCGCTGATGTTCGCAACGGAAACCTCGCCGAGCAAAAGGGGGATATGTAGGGACTAGCAGGTCACCTCAAAGGGAGCTGTGAATCTGTCGCGCCATACTGATAATGTTATCTCTATAACATTAGATATGTTATCTAATGTTATAGAGAGGATGGAAAAAGGGTGCTATTTCACTGCATTTAATACGTTGTATAGATGTGTATGTGAACAATACAATTAAAATTTGGAAGGTGATGGGAGAGAGTGCAGGGAATTAGGTACATTCTTGTGTTTGTGGACTGGTTCAGTAAAGGGGTAGTGGTAGTACCTACAAAAACCACAAAACCAAATGCCACAGCAGTTCTTATGAAATGAAGTGATGCCTATGTACATCTCTTTGAACCTCCAACACACAGTGGTGGCAGAGTGACACACAAAATGAATTGGTATGAAAGGGAAAATCCTTGAAAGAACCTGTAACAACCTCACACCCCACCCCTAAGATAGTAATGGTTAAAACAAACTGGTACCAACTGTGAAGGAGGCAGCATCTCAAAACACTGCACAGTCGGCCAGCCTGATTTGAGGGCATGCATCCAAACTTCTCAGCCATGATCAAATCACCTTGGTAACCGAATCATATTATAGGAACCTTTCCACAGGCTCGAGAAAGGCTGGGAATGATGTTGCAACCCAGTGGAACTACATTCTGCTAATACTGACACTAATACAGAACAATGTAGTGTCTGATAATCATAGAAAGCACAGTACTATGGTTCGAGACCAATTTGATAGATAAGGAGGGATTAGTGTGTGCTGGGATGGCAACCCAGCAGGAGTACAGAGGAGGATAGGGCCATTGGGCATATGGCAAAATTTTTTTGCTACATAGTGTTTACCCCATGCCCAAATAGTGAGAAATGTTAAAAGGATAAAGCTTACAGTGGGTGCGCAAGCAGAATGCAACTTCTACCGTCACGGCCTATGGCAGTAGCATTTGGGTTTGTGCGTTTGCT
>JAQQZT010000013.1:10533092-10544160 GCA_030068275.1 Clarias platycephalus | reverse complement strand
TCCTGGGATAGGCTCCAGGTCCCCGCGACCCTGAACAGGATAAAGCGGTACAGAAGATGAATGAATGAATGAATGAACAAGGGTCTGAGGCATGATAAATTAAATGTATACTGTATAAAATGCTTCAGAGCATTGTCATTGTTGCAAAGCAGCTTTACACAATCGAAGTTTGTATGAAATGTGAATGTGTATAAATCAAAATGATTAGATAATCATTAATGAGCAAGTCGAGGGAACTTGAACTAGTATTGTGAAATACAATGCTCATGAATGGAACAATGAAAAACTGAGCAAAACTGCACAAAGATCCAGAGAACATAAGGCAGTAAATGTTCTAACTAGAAATAAGTGATCTGGATTGAAATGAATGAGAGTGCTTTTTGCTGCTCATGGGGTTTGTAGTTTTCTGGCTGGGAATCATGGCAAAAATTTTAGGTTTAAACAAAGGAAGAACATAGACATAACCATCCCTCCCATCCAGTGAACAAAGGTAATCTTTGGTCTCAATAATAATAATATTTTATACATATAATAAATCTATAAAGTTGTCCATACAATTGAAGATATTTGCTCAAAAATGATTTGGGCGGGACATAAGATGAGTAATCTTCAGCAAGATGTTTTTTGGGGTGTATTTAACCGAGTGTGACATGACATATTAAATTAAATTCACATAAATTTTTATTTGTATAGCGCTTTTAACAAGTGTCATTGTCACAAATCAGCTTTACACAATTAAAAGAAATTATAGAAGTTTGTATATAATATTAAAATAATAAGATTGCCCCTGATGAGCAAGCCGAGGGTGACGGCGACAGTGGCAAGTTAAAACACCCTGAGATGGCAATAGAAAAAACCTTGAGAAGAACCAGACTCAAAAGCAAACCCATTCTCATTTGGGTGATAATGGATAGCAGGGGTTGGTCTGCATCATACTGTGTATTAGGAGGCTGTCAGTTCAATTTAACAGTTGATGTCTTTAAGTTTAAATGGAGTGCAGTTTGTTGTTGGAGGCTCATTTAGACTGTAAGAAATTCCAGTCCTGAACTAGCGAGCGACTGCAGTCACAACTCCTCAAAGAACAGCTGTCAGTATCAGCTGAGGGCAGAGCCGCCTGGTAACGTGAAATAGTGTTGCGCGGGTCGGGTATTTTTCCAACCCGCGGGTCCCACTTTTATGAAATTATTTGGCCCGCCCCGACCATTAAATTATGTAAATTCCCGACTTCAATTTCTCCCGCACCTCGTCTTCCATCTTCACTTTTATTTCTTTATTTTTGTTGTGACTGACAGCGGAATTGCACGCAACATACATGGATTTTTAATGTAATTTTGTTTTTAATGACCCGCCCCAACCCGCCCCGCAAATAAAGTGACAATTTCTTTACCCGCCCCAACCCGACCCGCGGGTTACCAGACGACCCGCGCATCACTAACGTGAAACCGTCCCCAGACACCACACGCATCCCAAGCAGACCACACGGGGCATCCATGCAACAAGAAAAAGCTCTGCCCCTGCTATAGTTTTCATCTTACTGACAAGCAGCCTGCGTCCTTTGATCGGAGTAGGCGTGGCGGATTGTAAGACATTAGCAGTTCACTCAGATACTGTGAAACAAAATCATTTAATCATTTAATCATTTTATTTTTGACATAATTATATGTCAAAAATAGTATTTTAAAATGTAAAAATTTCACAGGGAGCCAATGTAGTGTGGAAAAGATAGGGGTGATGTGCTCGTATCTTCTGGTTTTGGTGAGGACTTTCGATGCTGCATTCTGGATTACTGAAACAACCAGACAGTAAGGTGTTACAATAGTCCAACCTAGAGGTGATAAAAGCATGAACGAGTTTATCTGCATTGTTTAGTGACAATATATTCCTTATCCTGGCAATATTTTTGAGGTGAAAGAATGCTATCCTGGTAATATTATCTACATTTGCTGCGAATTAACGGCTGGAATCTATAATCACACCAAGGTCTTTTACTGTTGCACTTGATGGAACAGAAAGGCCATGTAAAGTTACAGTATGATCAAAAAGCTTGGTTCTAGTTGCATGTGGTCCTATGACTAGAACGTAGGAAGTTAATTAACATCCAGTCTCTTATGTGACTAGAACATAGGAAGTTAATTAACATCTGGTCACATTGTAAATAAATCCAACTTTATGAAGCTGTTTTTTCTCATCTGGTTTGCTGAGAAGTATAACTGTGTCATTAGCATAACAATGAAAAATTACACCATGCTTACAAATTTTGTTGCCCAGAAGAAGCATGTAAAGAGAAAAAAGCAGTGGGCCTAAAACTGAACCCTGTGGAACACCAAACTCTACTTTAGAACATGCAGAATAGTCACCATTTAAATCTACAAACTGATAAAGATCAGTCAAATAGGATCTGAGCCAGGAGAGGGCTGTTCCCTTAATTCCTACTACATTTTCCAGCCTGTAAATGAGAATACTATGATCAATGGTGTCAAAAGCTGCACTGAGGTCGAGTAACACAAGTATAGTGACGCAACCCTGATCAGAGGCCAACAGTAGGTAATTTATTACTTTAACAAGTGCTGTGATGGGTCCTAAATCCTGACTGATACTGAATAGCATACTTGTGTTTGCTATTCTATGTACTATAGATATGAACATAGTTGCTGCGCTACCTTTTTCAGAATCTTAGAGATAAAGGGGAGGTTTGATATCGGCCTGTAATTGGACAGCTGACAAGGGTCAAGGTCAGGTTTCTTAATTAGTGGTTTAATAACTGCTAATTTAAAAGATTTGGAACAGACCCACTGCTGAGTGAAGAGTTAATTATTTTCAGAGGTTCTGTTATTGCTGGAACTATCTACTTGAGAAAATGTATCGGTATAGGATGTAATACATAGGTTGATGATTTTGCAGAAGAGATGAGTGAAATTATTTCATTCGCTTCAAGGGGCGTAAAGTATTCTAGGTTCTGATGTGATATGGTTAATTTATCATCTGCATAAATTAAATTGTCTCGTTTCAAAGCTTGGATTTTTTGCCTAATATTTACGATTTTGTGATTGAAAAAGTTCAACCGTTTCATTGGCCAGTGGGAACAGAAGACATGCTACTTTGAAATTTCAATGGAAAAAAAAAAGGACTTTAATTACCACAGGTGGTGCTGGACGTATTCTAAACTTGCTAATAACTGATACAAAATAAGAAATCCTAAAAAAAAAACATCAACCTTAAAAAAATGATGTTAGTTCATCACAAAATTCAACAGATGGTGCTATACGTTTTTTAAAACTTGTGAGCGTGCAAGTGAAATCTACTTAATGAATGCGATCCCACATCTTCATTCTGCGTACTTTACACATACAATTTTAGTTAATACCAAAATTTAACAGATGGCGTTGTACCTTTTTTGTAGTATGTCAGTCGATTTCGAAACAAGATCAAATGCATTGTGCTGTAATTACAGCAAATAAATAAGTATTAAATAACTTGTCTGAATTGTTAACATACAGTAATCACAGATGGGGTGAGATTAAGGCTGATAGGATTATCAGGATCAGTAGAAATAAGTAGGAAAGTTAAATATGCAATTTTTAAAACATAATAAATTACATTATAGAATCGGAAATTGTGATCACAATCTTTTTCAAATATTGAAAATATTAATAGACTTACTTAGACTTAGTTATTCTCCAGTAATTCATAAAGCATTAAAGACACACCAACAAGAGGAAAATCAGATGATTCTTCAATGTCTTTAGATCACATTGGTGGCGATCGTATAATTTCCCTAGGTGGAGTAGATCACAATCCATCAGGTGCGTTTTTGCGAACGACCCAAAACAATCGGCCTCCTGTTGAGTTTAGCCCAGGACATGCAGTGCGAAAGTTGTTAGGCTCAATGAGCTTTAAATGTGTACTGAGTTTCGTGTGCCTACGTTAAAGTGTGTATGAACTATGCAGCAAAATCTCAATCTCTGAGGGCCCTGGGCTCCGGGCCCCGGGCCACGCTACTCTTAGGCATCCTAATGGAAGCAGATTTCAACCTGTCTGCTAATTTTCATGAGTTTTTGAGCATGTTAAGACACCCAAAATGCCCAAAAGTGTGGAAAAAAAAATCCTTAGGAAAACAAGAGGGTCCTGCGCGCACCCTATAGTGCTTGGGCCCTAATAACCAACCAGGCAGAACAAATCATAATAGATGTAATGATTAACTAATGAATATTCAAGTATAGCAATCAAGGAAACGATGAGGAGCAACACAGTGTTTTTCAGGTATATACAGTAAACTCATGCTGGAAAAGGGAAATAGTATTTTTACGGGGCTTGCTACAGTATATGAGCTTTTCTTTTACGGGCGCTTTAGTTTCTTCGAGAGATTCCTTCCTGCACTTTTTACTTTTGCACTCTTTCTGCTTGGGGACTTCGTGGGACATCTGTCTATTTGTCTTCTGAACAGTTCAGATTTGTCTATCTAAGTCTATCTTCAATAAACCTTTTTTGCTTTTTTGCAGCATCTCCTCATGCTGCTCCAATGTTTCGATACAGGAGTTCCGATGCGATCACATTGGATGTTTTTTGTCCTATTATTTCTCCTTTTTGTCTGTTGAGCTTCCTCACTTCCCTAGCACATCCTGTGCTTTGTGCCACCTCTGCAAGTGGTCCTGTGATCGGTTCCAGAGCGCAGAATGATTGCATTCTCACTGACCAAGATCAACAGGCCTCTGGGCCACGAGTTCTCGGAAACGGTTCATTGACCCCAGTGTGAAACCGCCCATAATACATTATTACAGTATGACATAAAATGTGATAACGCTGTCTATTGTTATGACCTTAATACACCTACAAGCCGGCAAAATCCTCAACACACACAGATACACACACACACACACACACACACACACACACACACACACACACACACACACACACACAACAGCGCGACTCATCATGGCTTAGTCCAAATAAATGGGACGTACACTGTGAAATCTGATCCCTGTGCTGTAAATGAAATAAAAAATGTTGAGTTGAAGGGAAATTATGAGAAGTTATAGGCTTATGAACCGCAATTTTTTTAACAGCATATCATGCATGCGCCAAACTGTGTGTGCATCTTAAATTGACCGCTGGACAGAATTTAATACAATTTTTAAAGTTTAACCTGCACCGTAAATTAACTGGGGTGAGTAAAAGCGATGTTATGAAAAGTTAGTATATGGCGGATTTAATAATCTACTTTAAAATAAGCTATATTAACAAGCGACTTGCTCAATGTAAACAAACACCTGCACCAATAGATATTAATTACTAAAGTTAAAGGGAATATTTTTACTTAATTTTTTACGTAATAACAGCGCTGAAGTGGTACAGTATAAGTGAAGTTTGACACGCTGGAGTCATTTTGAGACATTTTAAAAACTTCACCTTTATCCAATCTACTTTCATCATTTCTCATCTGTGATTCACTCTCCGATTACCGAACAGGGATTGTATTTGGTTTGATGACGAAAGAAGAACAACTTAGCGTAAAAAAGGCATAAGATACTCAACCTTACAAAATTAAATTTTTTTGTATTAATAAGTTAGGCCAAGAGTTCTGAAGAGCTTTCTTAGCTATGAAAAGTGAATTTTGGTGCGCTTAGTAAATTCACCCAACTTGCACTACAAACTTGTTTTTAAATCATTTTGGAAGCACACTGCTTTGGTCTCATTAATATGTTTCTCTGTAGGCCTCTCTGTGCAAACAACTGCAGAAGGTTAACAGAAAGATCAGAAAAGTAGAGAAAAATATGCAGGAGCAAAACGAGCTGCAAGAGCAAAACAAGGTAATGCATCATACTTAATTCAATTTATTTATATAGCGCTTTTAACAATGGTCATTCCTTCCGTCCCTTTCAAAATGTGCTTGTAAAAGACTAAAACGTTCTTGTACGCTATTCTAGGCCTTCCTGGAGGGCGTGGACAAGCAAGTGGACACCTTTCGAGGGGTTCTGATGTCCAAGATGGATGGATTACTAACATCACTGAGTGAGTGTTTGCGTGCCTACGGGGAGGAGAACAGCCTTAGCATCCAGCAGCACTTGCTGCAAATTGAAGAGGACCGTAGTCGCCTGGAAGTTCTCCACACAGGCATCGAGCACCTGCTACAGAAGAACGATCCGTTCCAGTTCATTAAGGTCAGACCCGATTGCGTGTGCCGTCATACACGTCAAGACTTTTGGTTTATGGAGTAAGACAGGAAGAGCTGTTGAAGAAAAACAATCACTACAGTGATTTCAAATCGGTGGGATAATACACTGATAATAATCAGGATGGCTATGGTCATGTATATCTAATACGTTCCAAATTAAGTCATATCTGTTCAAGTTAAACTGGGACTTTTGATTGTGCAAAATAACCGAACACAGTTATGAGACGAAAAACTGTCTTATATACAAATTCACTTTTCCCAACATTTCACTAGTGCTTGAACAACCATCATGGAAATAAAAGTTTTCTCAGTGCTGAAGCCACCATAATTGTACTGCCTGCTGGCCTCCCAGGAACTCCTTTAATCCCCAAATATGTGAAAATGGCTTGGAGTGACGTCAGGACTGTACAGGCAATGTGGCAATGACTCCTAGTTAAGTTCCTGTAAAGTGGTGTTCGTGAATGATTGTGTGTACACCTTCCACAGACAGATGCTCTCTTTGGCAAGTTGGTGACAGATTATCAGGGCATCAGGTGTTTTCCTGTCCTGTCCTGCCATCTCAGCCGGATCATACAGCCTTCTTTAAAACATTTGCACCATTCACATGTTTTACTGCGGCTAAGCGTCTTGTCACTGTACTGTGTTTGAAGTCTTCTGCTTGAAACTTCATGAGAAATTTCCTGATATGACTTAAATGCCTTAAATGTAGTGCTTTTTAATGCTACTTTCATATTTTTAATTGTTATTGGATTGTTATTTTATTTTGATGATTTTAACCAATGCACATACATAACTTTTTGAGCATGCATAAAGTGCATAAGTGATAATGACTGTGATAAGTCATTTGCAACAATTAATGTCAGCCACAAGACTAAATTGAGCACGCGTTTTTAAAAAATTGCGCTGTATTCTTTAAGTATTCTAAGTGCAGTTAAACCTTGGATTGTGAGCATAATTTGTTCTGGAAATGTGCTTGTATATCAAATCACTCATATATCAGAGTGAATTTCCCCCTTAAGGAATAATGGAAACACTGATGATTTGTTCTACAGCCCAACAATATTCATATAAAAACAATTAATACAAATTCTAAAGTAAAAATAAAACAAATTAACCTGTAGATTATCTTTAAAAAGAATCATGATTGGTGTTAGACGATAGAAGGAGCAGGAGCAGGGGGGATACTATGTAGGAAGCCTTTCACACACATGCACACACACACAAACGGTACTCTCGAACAGATTTTCTGGTTACTGCAATCTTCTTTTTGCATGATTTAACAAGAAACCTCTTGTTTTTTCCTTCTTTTGAGGATTTTGCGGAAATGTGACGTTGCATTGTCGTTAAACAACATAATCATCTCCTACACTACTACAGGCTTTTTAACATTTTTTCTTCACGATGGCGGTTGATGTTGATGACATGGAATACATTGAAAATATGAAAAATCACGTGACGCTCGGCAGACAAGCGCATACTGTACGTATCACAGTACTTGTATATCAAGACCTCGCTCGTTTAGCAAGATAAATGTATTTGTAAAAATGCTCACAGACCAAGTTATTGCCAATCCAAGGTTCCATCGTATTTTTTTAATGTTCTAATTGATACTGTGCTTATTGAGGTGTTCTGTTTTTGTTTTTGTTTCAGGAATACATGGCATGTGCCGAAAGGTAAGAGACCATTTCCAGGGTTACAGTAGCATTTAAAGTCGCCATTGTAAATTTGATAATGTAACCTACTGTCTGTGTTCCCCAGTTACCGCGGGCTTCAGAAAAAGCCACTGTTTAAGCCATGTTTAGGCCGTGCCTTGAGAATGGATCGGGAGGTCATCGGGAATCGTCTGGAAGACAAAATGGAGAATTTTATGACTTATCTACGGGAACACGTCACCACATTCATTATCACTGTCTGTAAGTAGGAGATAGTAAGAGTAGCTATGGGAAGAATACATCAAAATGTTGTAAGGTATTAAACATAACAGGGTGTGCTGTTATGGAAAAATAAACAATGATAGGATGGGACCAGCACATTTGTATTGTTCTTCTTTATCACAGCAATTTTCTAGTGAGTACATTCTTTTTTTTACATGCCAGATCTATATAATTTTTCCAAGCCAATTATGATAGAGATAGAACTGAGCAAAGAGGCTCAGCAGTGACTGAGGCTTTCGAGGCTTTTCTCACCCTGCAGAGGAACCTCATTTCTGTCACCTGTACTCTTGACCAGTTCTTTATAAGAGTCCATAAAGGAATAGTATGTTTTCATTTCAGGTAGCAGTGATGAAGAAGATGAGGAAATGGAGGAAGATGAGCTGGAGGAGGAGGAGGATGAGGAAGAGGAGGATGAGGATGAGGAAGAGGAGGAAGAAGATGACAGTGATGAAATCGACAGCATTACTGAAGAGGCTGAGATGAATGAAGATTAGGACGTGAAAACATGGCCAGTCTACTGTTGCACCTGAGAATTTAAAAATGATTGCTTTCATATCGGGTTTAGTTCAATTTCGATAGCCAAAAAAAAATCTAAATTTCTATTCCAGCTGGTTGCTAGGGAATTGTGATTTTCGCTAACCCAGATGACCTAATACTATCATAATTTTTTATTTCAACCTGGAATCTGATGGGATTTAACATCTGTGCTTTAGGGAAATAATGTTGTATAAACAGTTTTTCGATGGAACTGCAGTTATATAAAAATAAACAAAAAGTTCCTAATCTGAGTGTGACTACATACCTGTCTAATTTTATTTATATTTCTATATTTTATTATATTGTTTTATATAAAGAGATAGATAATAGATAATTATGGAATATATGGACAGAGGTGGATAGAGTAGGCAAAAAATGTACTCAAGTAAGAGTAGCTGTACTTCAAAAAATTACATGTTATAAGAAAAATATTTTGAAAGTCATCCAAAATAGGAGATACAAGTCATTTTGAGCCCTTCTTCTTCTTGCAGAATAGTGGCCATGTTACTACGTGATGCTGGTGGAGGAAAACGTTTCCTGAGATGTATAACCTCACTTTCATGTTCATCAAACCAACCTGACACTAGTCTTGCTGTGTGTATTGGTGCATTATCATCCTGATACACGGCACCGCCTTCAGTATACAATGTTTGAACCATTGGTTGCACATGGTTCACCAGTATAAAGCTGTTAAATCGGGGTGCCTTCTGGGAAACTGAGCCTACAAACAAAAACTATGAAAAACAAGACTCCGAGCAGAGTGCCCTCTAGTGGTAAACACTCACAGTACCCCCCCTATTGGAGGTCTTGGGTACTCTCCCCAATGACCCGGGTCGTTCCACCCGACTGCGACGCCGACGAGCAGGCTCCCCGAGCAGGGTGGGAGGGCATTCAAGCCTGGATTGCCTCCGAAGCCGGGCGATGGACGCAGCCCTGGTTCCAACCTCATCGTCGAGCGGGTGCGGAAGCACGACCTCGGCAGCACTGGTTCCTCCCTTGAAACTGGACGACTGCGGACAAAGCTGGAGAACGTAGGTGGGCTTTTCTCTGACTCTCTGACTCTCTCTGACTTGGCTGGGTCCTCAGCTGAGGCTATCCGGAGACATGGAGCCTCCACTGAGTCTCTCTCGCCACCAGTGAGGCTCTGTTTCGCCGTATTACAAGCCGATTGTCCGCAACTTGCTTGCCCCGGCGTTAACGGGGGTGGGGTGGGGGTTATCCCTCTGCTATGCCTTTGGACGGTCGAGCATTCTGTCATGTATGTGGTGGTATACTGGCTGATGTTACTTGCCGTGGGCTCAAAAGGCAGGTATAGGCGTAGAGGGGATCATGGTACAGTATAAAGAGTCTTTTATTAAACAAAACATGAAACAAGACATAGAATAATAAAGAAACTAAAACAAAAACAAACCAGAAACTCAAACGATAAACACAACATTTTGAGCTAAACATACTCTTTTAGCTTAACATATGTTCCTTTAGCTCAACATACCTTAACAAAGGCTCTTCAGCGAGACAAAGGCTAAGAGCGAGACAAAGGCTAAGTATGGAGCAGACTCTAAACAAAGACTGAACAAACTAGAGACAGGACAGGACTAGAGACAGGACAAGACACAGAACGGGTTAGTAGTTAGTGGGGTTAGTAGTTAATCTGGTTATTATGGACTTGGATGATGAACTAATGGGTTAGTACATGTAACTAATTGGGTTAGTATCTAATCACGTTACTAGATGTACCTACATGGGGGAACAAACACACGACAGGTCAAGCACACATGAGGCTAATCCATGCTAGAGGCTAAACCGACTAGACACTAAAGTCACTAGCGGCTAATCCGACTAGAGGCCAAGCCTACTGGAGGCTAAACCTACTAGCGGCTAAACACTCACGTGGCTAAACAGACAAAAACATACAAGGAAGCTAAACATACCAGGAAACTAAACATACAAGGAAGCTTGCAGGTAGCTAAACATACAAGGGGCTACACCAGTGGATCTCAACCTGCGGCCCGCGGGCCGCATGCGGCCCGTCACAAATGCGAATGCGGCCCGCGATGCCACGTAAAAATTTTTTATTAATTAAAAAATAAATAAAATAATAATAAATTATTTTACAATTAAAAAAATTTATTAAACTTTGAACTATATTTTTGTCACACAAAATCATTTTGGTGATCATGTTTTCATATAGGCCTATGCGCAGAACTGACGCAACTATGAACTGATGTAATTACACCGTTAACGCGCACACAATTACAAGCGCGCGCGCTCTGACAGATTTAAAACAGTCATCAGTCATCACCATTGTCAGTCAAATGCAAGACCAATTCATCTCTCGTTTTTCAGATTTTGAGAAAATAAAATATGCAGGACATTTCATCAGAGAGCCATTCACTTTCCCTGTGGAAAAAATCAAGGACTT
>JAQQZT010000013.1:10511344-10529414 GCA_030068275.1 Clarias platycephalus | reverse complement strand
ACACACACACACACACACACACACACACACACACACACACACACACACACACACACACACACACACACACTATGCAGCACTCTAGCCTTTAACGTTTCTGTTTAATGCATGCTGTGATTTGTGATCAAGTGTTTCTGTGCAGTCTCTAAGCAGACTAATTTGGCACAATACCAAAGCAGGAGAAGATCTTAAACTGGATATATTTCACATTTTTCAATATTCTTTATGGCTTCTATAATAGTATTACAGTATATTTATTTCTTGCCACTGAGGAAAATCAGGTGACCTTACAGTGCCTTGCATAGGTATCCTTCCCGACCTATTTCCTTTTCAATGCTGTCAACCCCACCTAAATGATGTAACCAAAGAGGTCATATATTGAAATTAGGAGTTGACCACTGTCCAATTAAAGGCGCCTCGAAATAAATACACTTGTTCCTGGAAGCCTCAGAGAACAGCATGATAGAAAACTAAGGTGTTATCAGAACAATTCCATGAAAAAGTTCTGGAAAGGTATCTATCACAGATATATTGTGGCTCAAACTGTTAAGGCTCTACTGGGTTACTGGGAATCCTAGGTATAACACAACTAAGAGGATTATATGCGTTAATCATTTAAGATGTATTTTAAGATCAAGTCAATTTAATGTGTACACCTGTCTTTTCTTTATTCGCATGACAGTTTTAATCCTTCCTCATGTTTTTGTCTGTTTAAAATATGTCTTTTGCATGTACACATCAGGATTAAATCATTATAACAGCTGGCTGAGTTAATCCTACAGTATACAGTAGAACAGCCAGGTTGTCATGCGTGCAATGATTTTTTTTTCATTCTTTTTTAAATATCTGTTCAATGGAAGTCAATGCTTATGCATGGCACTGTACATCATCGCATTACAATACACAACAACTCTTAGTGTAGATCTCCTGTAAAGGGTTGTAAATAATTAATTAATGGTTCCTTTCTAAAATTGCTGTATTAAAGGACTCTAGCTTGCAAAACCAACCTCTATACCAAAACGCAATATCACAAACACACTCGACACATTCAGACATCATCTCAGAGCTTTATGTGCAAAAGTTATTGACTCATTTTCCATTTTTCAATCAATTATTTTTTATATGAACACCACTGTTCTGTTAGTTCAGGCTTACACTCAGATCAGCTCTCTCATTTTTTCTTTCTATGTTTACCCTGTTAATAACATACATCACCACCATACTGCTTCCTAGGCTATTATCAACTCCATTAGCATTTATCCACACATCAAAGTCATGTCAAGCTAAAAACCATGTCGTGTTAGCAAAGTCAGAAATTATTTAACATCACTAACGAAAATACAGACAAAAAAAACTCTTACATCACGACAAAAAAAAAATCCAACTTTTATGTCTTAAGCTGAAGGTAGAATAGAAACTAAAATACATTTATGGTGAGAAAATAAAGTAGCTATAATTTCCCAAGTTTGATGGCTACAGATTGCCAATCTTAGAGTCTGGTTCATTTTGAAAATTAAATTCAAATTTCATAGCAATCAGAGAATGAACACAATAAATTACATCAAACAGGTATATCAAAAGAGAAAGCATTACTGCCAGATAGCAAAAGAATCCTGAGGCAAGACTCCCAAATAAAAACAGTTTTTTTTTCTTCAGTTGAAGTAATAGCAAAATCAGGCTCATTACACATCAGATTCATTGCAACTATTAATAGACACACATTCTCATATTTTCCAGTTAGTAAGCAAATTTCAGTACATAAAAAAAACAAAAAAATCCATTTGCATTAAATAAATAAATCAATAATAAAACACACTGCTATAAATTCACAATATATATTTACAACTACCTAAAGGTGAAAACATCAGCCAGAATTGAAAAAATCTTTCCATTAATAAAAATACTTTGTAAGTTTAAATCATAATCGAAAAATAATTTCTAAAGGTTATTATATGATTAGATTTTTGTTTGCTCTGAGACTTTTTTTTTTCCTGTAATAAAGCTAAAGTTAAAATAAAACAACTTGTGGGTCAGTTATAAACCAGTAGTGGCTCATTTCTTACCGTTATATTTTTTTTGCAGCATTGTTAAAGTCAATATGTTCTTAATGTCATGAATTCCAATTTGACAATATGACATTTTGACAACAGGACATTTTTATGTGCATATGCTTAAGATGCTATTCATTATACTGTACACTGGATATGTAAAAATTGTTTTTTTCTTTTTTGTTAATGCAGTTGGTCAATTTAATGCCTACAGACTAAATCCAAAGTTCAAATCACTTGCATGTTGAGGTATGATGACCAAGAGATGATAGTAAAGTGTGTAACAAATAATACGCACAGTGCCGTTACTATGTATTATCTGCATAGAGCTTGGCAAGTATTTAGCGAAGTACCGACTAATTTCATACTGCAAAGCAATTGGTTTGCATTCATATTAAATTATTTGCATTAATGTACAATGATAATATAGGGACTATAACCACATTATCCTTATAGTTCTGCATATAATGTAGATACACACTTATAAGTATAGGGAGGATAATGGAGGCCACATTTTTATTTTCCAATACTGATTTTTAACACACCTCATGCAAATGTAGAGCTTATCTTCCAATTTATACAGCAATAGCAATTTGTCAGTTATATAGTAATTTGTCAATTAGCTAGCTTCCTAACTAGCTAATAGAATACTGTTATTATGTATTACTGTATTGTTTAGATGGTGTAGCCTGTCTAAAGCCTTATGCCTTCAAAATACAGTCCTAAAATGAATCTTAAAGGAAAAAATTAAGCTAAATGACTTGCATGTTATTATTTGTTACCTTGTACATTGCTTTTATGCTAATTCCAAAATAAATGAAATCATGCTAGTCACAGTAAGCGTAGATCGCTAGGCTAGACCAAGCCTCTGCTGTACTTTGCACAACTGCATCATATTCTCAACCTTCTACGTTGGATTTCTCATGACGTTGCTGAAAATTGTTGAATGAGAAAATAAGCGTAAATAAGTGTCTTTTGTTTATAGGAACTGACAGTGAATGCTAACTGTTATCCTTAAAGTATGAGCAAATGTATACGTGGTGAACTTTTCCTTTGAGATTGCAACAGAAATTCTGGCTCAGGGTGTGTTAAAAACAGGATTGAAAGGCTGCCCATGACCTTTCCAAATAAGTTCATTAACTAAGTTATTCGTCAGTGTCTTGGCAAGTCAGAGCTACAGTAACAGGTACACGTGCAATCTGAGCTTAAGCAGTGTGACCACTGATTCAAGCTGTTACTGTGAACTGCCCACAAAGTTATATGATATATTTATAAAAATAAAGTGAGGGCATTTCCAGTCCTTTTTACTGATCTGGTGTCAGATGTAATATTTATAGTTGGATATGTCTAATTTACTTGATATACAATGGAACTGACCTCATTTGTAGAAATTCTTTAAAAAAATTGCATGAAATTTTAGCTTGATTAGCTTGTAGCAGTCTGATCAATAACCAGACATAAAAAAAAGAAAGAAAAAGTAAAGACTAACCACGTAGGACAAAGTCTAGATTTACTTTCACACTGGGTAAGAAAATAATAATAGCATTACACTGTTTTTAAAGCATATAAACCAAACGAATTATATTATATTGGCAGTGCACAACATTGCGAATTGGCTTATACTGAATATGCAAAGATTCAGACTTCCTAAACTTGTCATTTGTAGATTGAACATCGAAAACTATCAAAGTCACAAGGTCACAAACATTGATACTTACATACACAACCGGAAAACAGTTAAACACTAAAATGTCCAACCCTCAGACTGAACTTGGTTGCTGTTTGCTTTCAATCCTATGTTAGAAATTTCCTGCTTACTAAGGTCTGGATGAGCAGCAAATTGACACGGGGAATAAACACTTCAAAACTGATGTATACCTCTATACTGATGTACTTGTCTAAAGTGGTAAGATGAGACACCATGCTGATAAGTTTATTTTTTATTTGTTGTTTTACATCCTGTCTTATTTTATCAATTAACTAATTACTAATGGGTGTACATCCTTTAGTCATATGTTGTTTATCCAGCCCTTTGTAAAAAAAAAATTTTTTTAAACTGGTCTTTCAATTATTCACTCATCGTCTATACCGCTATATCCTGTATACAAGATCACAGGGGGTCTGGAGGCTATCCCAGGAGACTTAGGGCACGAGGCAGGGTACACCCTGGATGGGGTTCCAAACCATCACAGGGCACACACACATAATTTGGGAAATTTGGCCAATTTGGGACGCCAATTAGCATGTCTTTAAACTGTGGGAGGAAACCAGAGTACCCACCAGGCAATGGGAGAACATGCAAACTCCTAGACCTATCAAGCCTTTGCTATCAGAGGGCATCAAGTTGTAAATCGTTAAACTTTCTCTTACTCCATCTGACTTGGCAACCATTGATACAAATAGTATGACTCAAAGTACTTCATAGAAACAAAGATGCTACTTTCAACAATGCTTAATACTACATAACCAGTTAACATTCACCTTTTGAAGATAATCCAGATCGAGTTGGTCGTATTCCAACTGGAGAATTCGAAAGGTGAAATTCAACTTCTTATGATACCTACAGTTTGTCAGAGAATATCACACGAAAAAAGAGATAGCAATCTAAACCGAAACACAAAGGTTTACTACAAATAACCCCAATCCAAACCACATTTGTTTTGTTGGCACAAAAATAACAAAGGATAGGTATAAATTGGACTTTGCTGCTGTTACAGGAACCCAGTTTTATGTCCAGGGTGTTTTTTAGGGGAGTGGGTGGGTGGTGGGAACACATATACCCTGCAAGTGCTAACATTTAACACTAGCTGTAAAAAGAACATCACGGACGCAAACGCACAAAAACACGTTATTTAATCAGTGATTATTCTAGCACTTAATGTCATATGAATGCATACTGGTATTTAGCATAGCAAAAGCAACAGTCTGTTGAGGCTGGGCAAAAAGAGACACAGTGATTTAGCTAATATTGGATTTTAAATCAACAGTCTTTCTGCAACTAGTCAATTTTATATGATGGCTTGGATGATGAAGATGCACTTGGAAATGTGTTTGATATAAATACTGTATAATCATTCGGTAATACCAATTCATTTTAGCTTGCTATACTCTATCTGACCGTTTATTAGAGGACCAAGCATCACCAGAGCTGGAACCCTGTTGGTTTTGTTAGAATTTAAAAAAATTATTATTATTGATGCAACTTATTAACTTCACATAGGTACTGTATATTTCATAAGCAACCTTATTAACCAGGGGTGGACAAATCACTAGCCCAGGGCAAACAGATTTAGCATCTTTAGCAAGATTTAGCAAGTACAATAGGTTAAATAACCAAAGAAAGAAAATATAACCCTACTACTTACTGACTATTGCAACATAAAAGGTTTTCATGTGACATCCTGCCATCTACTCTGCTACACCAATAAGCCAAGGCAACAGACATCTATCAACACACTTCTAAATTTACAGCGATAAAAATAAATAAAAAGAAACAAATGTCAGACGCTACAGCTTACAGGAAACAGTCATCAATGACCGGATGATTTATTTTTTTTTTTTTTGCTAAGTTGTTACATCACAACTTTTTTTGTTGAGTGTGTTACATCACATTACGGCCACAGTTTCAATTCAAATATTAAATTATTTCCCTTAGTCTGCGGAATGCACTTAACTAGCTGGTTATTTGTTATTATGCTGCACGGTCACGTCAAACTAGGACTAGGTGTAAAACCGATTGACATTTACAGAAGATGAGGCTCTCAGCCACAGTAAAACATTTAAATTGGGCAAACATTCATTGAGTGAAACGCCTGATCCTTGAGAATTTACTTTTTGCCAACGTACACATCTGTCCATGGGAACTGTACTGTAGGTCCTGAACACCTCTTGCAGGACCTACAGTACAGTAATGTACAGGAACTCGTCTGGGTGTTATTGCCACATCCCCACACAGTCTTGACTTCGCTCCAAGCCATTTCCACATACAATATTTGGGCCATTGAAGGAGTTCCTGTGAGGCCAACGTTTCTGGTGTACTGAGAAAACTTTCTATCTTGATGGTTTCCAAGCAATAGTGTAACGCTGGGATAAGTGCATTAGTGTAGCAGGGAACTTTCATACCTGTGTTCTGTTATTCTGCAAAATCAAAAGTCTCGGTTTGACTTGAACATCCCTTTTACAATACATTAGTTATTACTTTTAGTCTGGTCGGTTAGATTAGTGTTCCACCTCACTGGTGGACTAGCCAATAAGTTTGTGATTTGTCCACCCCGTTGCCTCAACTGGATGTTTATTGTAATACCTTAATTAGATGACACTGAATTTTCACAATGTTAATTGTATTGTTAATGTCCGTCATTTCTCAGATTTCTAATTATGCATCATATGACATTTTCATGTAAACCATGTTTAGTATACTGAGAAGCAAAAATAATTCATTCACAGTTTATGATTTAAGATAATCTAAAAACTTAACCTCATATTAAGTCTTAACAAGCCCTGTGCTTGTGCAAAAGTTGTCATTTTATGAGCGACAAGCCAATAAAATCACATGGAATGATGCCTTTTCCGGTCACTGTTTAATCCCCAATCACAAACGTTGTTTACGTTTGAGGTGCTTAAACCTAAAATCTCAATACATATGGTACTATATACTTTAATATGGGTATTTTTTTTTTATCAATAATCAATGAAACACTCTGGAAAACATGTGACCCTAATGATATGTTTGATATGTGATATATATAAGCTATTCATGATACTTTATAAAATGACTCATTACAATGCTTAGGATAAATAAACAAATGAAACAATAAAAATAATTTAAATTTAAAGAGATCTAATCACATACATGTTATGTCTCTCTATGGAAGGCAAATGTTGGCTTTGCAATTCTCAAATGGTTCTTGACACTATATTCTTACTAAACTCTAAACATTTTAGCAGGTTGTGAACTTGTGAGTTTTAAAGGGAATCTACAGCCAAGTGACCTGTACTATCACTCGAATGTAGCATGAAGTAAAAGTACTACACTGTTGCGTTCAACATTTCTACAGTCAGACTAAAAACTCTCTTCCATTCACACACACAATTCACGTCTATTTCACATGAGCTTACATACTCACTGACAACAATTTCCCATAGCAGGAAACGCAATCTCAGCGACACTGACGGCAAACGCTAACTATCGGTCCATTCCATCGTTCCTTCTCTTACTCCTTCTTTCACCTTCTTCTGGATTTCAAAACTTCTTGAGCCTCCTGGGTTCAGAATGTGGCTATGGAGCATTTGTGAATCCGATTGGCTGTTAAGCTGTTTTTCGTGGCGGCTTGGGTGGTGAGCGAATGGGACAACGCGGGGTTGGAGAGATGGGAGCTGAAGATGATTTGACAAGGTGGAGTGCCATGGACAAAGAAGAAATGGTCACAAACTTCAACCTCAGACTTTCTTGGGAGGAGGGGCCAACTTGATGATCTCATCTTCTGAAGGCTGGCGAATGATATCTGTCAAAAATTAGAACATAAACAAAAAGTTTTTAATTATTATTTTTTTTTACACAAAACATTAAAGCGCTGATGTGACTATACACTATGCCTATGGTATGTTGCAATGGTAGGAATGCAATGTTAGATTACAATTACAATCTTGCCCTCCGCCCTGGCCTGTCCATGTCCCTGCTGATAAATAGCATCCCCATAGTACATACTGTATGATACTACTACCACAAAGCCTTAGTAAGGGGATGGTGCTCTTATGGTGATGAGCAGTGTTGGATGTCTCCTAAACGTATTGCTTTACGTATTCTTCAGTTGTGGTTTTTTTCCAATTTTGCCTTTCATCTTGCCACGCGTTATGATTTACTTCAAGGTAATATTAAAAAGCTTCAAGATTAACTCTGTTTACAAGCTCACTCATGTCCTCACTCAGACGCCTTAAACCCTGGGAGTAGAATTTGTTATTAATGGTCTGGCTCCTGGGGATGAATTCTTGATGCACAATGCCGCAGATGTTTAAAAAGACAATGAGCATGCAGTTGGTGGAGCTGCGGACCTGCCTCTCTTTTTTCTGTCAGGGAGATGATGGGCTCTTTCACCGTAAAGACTGTTGCTTCATCTCAGGGTTGTACACATGCACCCAAGTTTTGTTACCGGTAATGATCCTCAACGTGAAGGATGGGTCATCTCTGACGAGGTTCTTGGAAGACTTTGACGCAATGTTCCTTCTGGTCCTGGGTCAGCAGCCTGGGGATGAACTTGGCAGTAACACGGCGCATATTCAGATTGCCTAGACTGTTTCATATGACACACCAAAAATGGCAGCAATGTTTTGGATTGTTCTCCGGCAATCATCATAGACAATTTGCCAAATGGTTTCAACATTTTCAGGGGTTGAGCTTGTTGAAGGTCTCCCTGATCACACTCGCCGTCTTCCAGTGATGTTCTTCCGCTCTTGCACCTCAAACAACTTTGAGCCTTGTGCTGCCATCTGTTGACGTGTTCTGAAACTAGTCTTGAAACTTTTTGATACTACCTCGTTTTTGCAATAATTTTGTTTTTGACAGAATCAACTACTGAATAGTTACCAAATTCTTCAACCATTTCAGACTTGGTTGTATCATCACACCCCCAAGTAGCATCCAGTGGCTGCCCTAATGCATCACTAAGTGTATACCATCACCTAGTAGTTGAAAAGCCATAGTCTGGTGGTAATAAAAAAAAAATTTTTTTTTAAAGAACAACAGAAAAATATTGGTACCCTTGTACTTCTTGGCTGATGGGATTCGTGTGAGTTTAGTGTCAATTTCATCATCTTCTGAGATCTTCAGCACAGTCGTACGGTACTCGATGACACGGGTCAAAAGATCAGGCCGTCGCGAGATCTCAAAGATGTGCTCGATGTAGGAGAGGTTATCTGCAGGGAACACAAACGCATAAGGGAACTGTATGAACAAGCAAACAAAAATTCCCAAGAATCTAATAAAAATAAACCTTACTGAAATTGAAAACAAATAAAGACCTTACAGTTTCTAACACCTAAAAAAACCGAAAAGCTGTTATTCCCGCACATCCATTCTCTCACCCTGAGCTAGCTTGTCATTTTTTTCCAAGTAACTGAACCACTCTTTGGAGGATGTAATGGAGTTGCTCTGGTCTTCAGGGATGTCCTCTTTGCAGGCTGACTTCAGCTGCTCCAGATCCTCGTTAGTGATGTTCTCGCACAAGTCACTCAGCAAAGAGCTGTATTCTGACATGATCTGAAAGAAAGGAAATGGGATAGAAATATTTTTAAAAAATTGCAGTATTACCATTAACTTTGAAGCTTTGGAGTCTGATCTGTTTAAGCAAATGTACAGATGAAGAAGTGAGAGAGGACTGAAAAGCTTCTTCATCAATCTTTTAAAATAGGAATATAGCCAGCATGTAAATCACACTAGCCCTGCTACAGTAGGTAGTCAAATAGGATTATGGGTAATGTAGGACACTTAAGTCTCCTGGGATAGGCTCCAAGCCCCCATGACCCTTTATACAAGATAAAGCGTTATAGATGATGAGACGATGACGATCTATCATCTAATATCGGTTTCTTTTCCAAAACCTAAGGCTTCTTATTTAGAAGCTTGATGGAAAACAAAACAAAAGATGAAAATTCTTTCTCAGTTACAAAAAATGAGAAGTCAGATAATTTTGCCTTGTTTATGGCCTCATACGACTTGCTCAGAATGACATGCAGCTCTCTGACCCCCTCTAGTGGAGTTTTTATGACACTCGAAAGTGGTTAGATAGAAACACACAGGCGACTTTTGTCCTGGAAATATTTTAAAGACTGCCATTATGTTGCCATTATAACGATTGATTGGTGTAGTGGCCTGCTCATGTGCAAGCTTGCTATGTTCTGAACTACAGGCTCCCATCCCTGGTTCTGGAGGTGTGCTTGCATACAGTATGAGCTTCGAGGCATGCACTTTGCTTGTGTATGTCTTGAACGTGTTTCCTACAATGCAACAGCAAAGTCAAACACATCCCAATTTTTATACTTAAACATAAAGCTCACTTTGTATTCACAACTGTAGGCATCAGTATCTACCACTATTATGGTGCACTGCAGTGTATGTGTTCCAAGGACACAAAGGCATCCGGTGCAAACATACACTTGCCTCTGCTTGCTAAAGCTTCTCTATTGTAAATTGTAAACTTGATATGAACAACTAGTATAAAGCAGAGAGCCATGGCTGAAGTACAAGCGTAGTTAGAATATCTGGGCAGTAGAGAGCTTCAGTAACGGTTATTCGGCTTTAACTGGCAGAAGGAGGGACTCAAGAGACTCCATGTTTCAGATAAAGAAAATAAAAAATTAACGGATAAACCCGAGGCTAGGAAATGGGCTCAAACAGGATTAAACAAATTAGGCAACACCATTAAAAAAAAATGGAGCAAAAAAGAGCATCAGCATGCTTGTACAAGACCTTGTACAAGTTATTTTTGACATTTTCTACTACATATATTACATATGTTACTACATATATTAATTATTACATGCATCCCTGAACTGAAATAGTATGTTTCCCAGGTGGTAATAAAATTACCACCAAAATGAAAAACAGTGAACCAGTAAAGCATACAGTGAGGTTCATAATTATTTGGACAGTGACAATTGTTGGCACTTGTACCTCTAGGGTCCGGGTTCGATTCCAGTCTCGTCTGTGTGTATGGAGTTTGCATGTTCTATCCATGCTAGGTCGGTTGCCTCTGAGTACTGCGGTTTCCTCTCGCAGTCCAAAGACATGCAAGTTAGGTTAATTGGCGTTCGCAAATTGCCCGTAGTGTGTGAATGCATGTGTGAATGTTGATCAGAGGCCCTAGCACGGTTGTAAAATGGGAATAAATACAATAGTAATCATCATTAGCCTTCACGGTCCCTAGTTGGACTAGAGGTTCCTAGATGGATGGATTGAGATCAGTATACAGTAGGAGCTAAAAGATGTCCAATTTAAGGGGATTTACGTCTCAACTGGGTAAATTTTGTAGAAATACAAGATCTACATGTAAAGTAATTTAACCTAATTGTAAATGAGATAGTAATTTTTAATATTTGGCTTCACATCCTTTTCAGTCAATCACTGCATGAAATCTGGAATCTGGACTTCGCCATGTCCTGCTCGTTCTAGTGGTAGTTTGGCTTTAGTAAGAGAAATGCATGATAAACTGGATTCAGGTTGGGTGAATGATTTGGCTGTTGCAGAACATTCCACTTGCTTGTTTTGGGTTGATTTCGAAGTATGCTTCAAGTCATTGTCATTATTCTTTATATGACACTTCGTTCCAACAATCAGATTGGAGTTATGATATAGAGCGTAACAGCACTACGTATACCGGTGTTCTTATTAAAGTGGCCTGCAGTAAATATACAAGACATGAGAGTCAGCGAAGAAACCATTTGGAGGCTAGAGATAATGTCATACTTTTATGCTTTAGGTATATCCATCTTGCACTCCTTTCCTGAAAGAGGTGTGTCTAGATTTGCCTATTACAGCTCTGTTTGTCCAGTGCAGCTTCATCCAAATGCAAAGAAAAAAACCATGCAGATTCTCAAAGAGAGAGAGAGAGAGAGAGAGAGAGAGAGAGAGGTTAAACGGTGGCTCTTTGACAGGCCAAGCTTAAGTGGTAGGCTAAATAAAAGGTGTTTGATTGGCTTTGCAGAACAAAAGTGCTTCTGTAATGGAGGTTGGTGCTCTCCAGACACTGATAGCAGGATTGTAAATACTCCCACACACTCATTACCATAAACGTCACAGTTCATCTTTTCAATTGTGCCTTCACTGAAAGATACGCATGGCTTACCCGCATAAAGCAGGTGAAAAATACGCGCAGTGAGACTGAGAAAGGACGAAACGAAAGTTTCCCCACAGTGCGTTACCCATTTTTAAATTTTATTTATCTTTCTATCTGTACTTGGTCTGGCCATACCATTTTGTCTCTTTTGTGCATAAGCATGTGTTTGTGCATAAAAACAACTGGCACGGTTCCTCTTCCCCATGACTAAACTCGCTCGCTTAACTCGCCAACTCGCCCCCATCACCCCCCTCCCCCGCTACTTTTTATTTTTTTTTACAGGGTCTGGCTAGAAGCCCCTCAATCTACAGGCTGCTCTTTTACAATGCACATACTGCTCTTTTAATGCTTTAGAATCTCTAACAACTAGTGTTAGAAAAAAACACCAACACTAGGCTTAATACTAACAACTGATTTACTGTATGTATGACCATGTATGACTTATGTATGGAGTACACTTCATGTTACAGTACTTCTAGCTTAATACAAGGGAAGTTCAAGTCAAATTTGATGAGACTTCTGTTAAATTAAATGAAGGTTAAAAGAAATGAGACACTTAGCCACAGTAAAACATCTGAATGGTGCAAATGTTGCCCCTCATAAAGACCCATGGTGACACAGGTGTCACTAACCCTTCTGGAATGTTCTGGAAAGTTCCTTTTTCAGCTTTACCTCATCTAATGAACATACTGTACTGGTGGAGTCATGTGACAATCTGAGAATTTGTCTCAACATAACATGATTTCCCATATACAGTAGTACAGTACATGCGCTACATGCTAAGGTGCTACACATGACAGAACTAGCTAATTGTTAAACCTTGTATTTTGTTACTGAAAGAAAGTTCTAATGATTTTATAACATCTCATACTTTATAGTTTACCTGTTCTGACTGCATTTAGTGAACAAATAGATATAAAAAAACAAATGAGGAAAATATGGCCGTGACATACTGTACTGGGCATTTAACAAAGAAAAAATGTTAGGGAAAATGCCATGTGATGTCTTTCCAATAGTGTTGACCAGAGTTATGACCAGGAAATGATTCTGTCTGAGGGAACTGTTCATACAATCATTCATGAACACCAACTGCACATAACAGGACCATTCTCGGCTAGTTAATGCCACATACAATCCTGACCTCGCTATATGCGATTTTCATATGTTTGGTCCATTAAAGGAGCTCCTGGGAGGCTAACGTTCCAGATGTGAAGCAGGCAGTCTGATCATGGCTTCGGTGTACTTCTAAGAAAACTTTCTACCTTGATGCTATCCAAGCACAAATGAAAGGCTGGGATAAGTGTGTTAGTGTATCGGGGATTATATAGAGAAATAAAGGTAGTTTTTACTCTCATAACGGTGTTATACTGTTATTATACAAAATAAGTCTTGGTTTGACTTGAACACCCCTTGTATTAACCAGACCAAAAGTAGAAGGAAAATGATAATTAGAGACATTGTCTCTAAATAAATGGAGATAAAGGTAAAGCTGCAGGAACAGCTTCAGTTCTTTGGAGTTTGAGTTTTGCTATTTATATGGCACGACAAGCTGTATTTATGTCCTCATATTATAGCAAAAAAAAAAGGTTGGTGAATGAATGATGGTTTGTAGCTGTTTAAGGTAAAAGATAAATGGGACATAATTATAGACAAGGTGGTGTGAAGCTGCCTGATGTGATAAAGACTACTTTTATGACCTGCAGGTTGATTAGTTTCCTAGTGATACTGTACATCATACCGGTCATCCTCAATAAAGTCAGTTTTATAGTTATTATATATTTATGCATCATACTTTTTATACATGCACAGTTACAATTAATGAAGAAAGTCTGAGAAACAAATTTGTTCTTTTTTCAGCACATGCTTTTACTATGTATTGGATATAAGGGCTTATGGCTTGTCCTGTGTTATTGTTTCTTCTATAGAAACATAAAGATATTAGATAATAAGCCTATTATACATATATATGTCCAAGAGGATCAATATTAAGTGGACCTAAAATAGAACCTTGTGGGAAAATGTATTGTACATTTTAGGTTCTGAAGGATGTCCATTTATGAAATATACTGTAGGTATTTGGCCAATTTACTCAGTGCTGATTCAGTTTTACAGTATGAAGCATCCGAAAAGCTGACTGAAATATACACCGATCAGCCATTTTAACATTTTAACATTGATCATCAATTATATACCAATAAACTGAGGACAGGATAATGGGCACACAAGGCTCCCCCATGCCCACGGGTGCCCAAAGGACAGCCTCTCTGGACCAGTCCACAGAAAAGCCAGTGCAGCGCAAATCACTGAAAAAAAGTCAATGGACCAGAACACACACACCACACAGTGCGGCAGGAAAAAGCGGGCCTCAAAATTGTCCCGATCCCAATTCATTTGAGCAGTCACTAAATGTTCCGAATAAAATAAGTCTGAGGCTGCCCTACCCCACCCCGCATCCTACAGGACATGTTTATGACTCTTCTCTATGTGAAACTAAAGGAGCTCTATGGAAAAGTGCTAAACAATACAGAGAAACAATTTGAAATATGAAATACAAGCATAAAATCATCTTTTTCAGTTACCAAAATAACATTTGCTTTAAATTGGCTAGTAAACGCATGCACACTGCAACTGAGCTTGTCAATTGTTTCCAACAAAAGATCTGCAAAAGCTTCATCTATCTTCATCTTCCTTTTGATCCCACCCATTTATAAATACACTGCCTGAATGTGTATGCATGTGCATGCGTGTTTGTGTGTGTGCGCACAAATTTGTGTGTGTGCAAAACCCAGACATGACACTACCACCGCAATGCCATTCACCATTCACACGGCTGAGATCGCCATGACAACCAGACCGAGCTTGCCTTTTAGAGACGGGAGGCTGTAACCTAGCAACAGGGCAAGAGTGTAACCCCCAACGAAGTTTCCCGCTTCGCCCCTTGGACCCGGCCCTCCAGGAAGAAAAGGAGTCATAGGACAAATGACAAAGGGAGACGGAACAACTTAGTAAACGACTGAAAGGAACATAATATCGTTCACGAGATAATGAATACGTCATCGTGGACATACACACATGCATTCACATGCACATTTATAGAGACATGTTGGCGTTACCATAGTATATATCACATGCATATTTTGAGCTGTGAAAAATACGAGAAAGTCTTATTTTAAATGGGTAGAAAAAAAAAGAAGTCAAGAGACAGATCATTCTCTCCTGTTTATGCCAGCAGCTGTCATTTCTTAGGTGAAATGAAAAATAAAACAACATGCCGTTTGTCATATTACTCACTCTGTCTGAAAAACGTTCCACCAATGAACCACACACGCTGTCTCTCAGGAGAGCTAGTGAAGTTGATTTAAAGGAATATTTCCTATTTCCAATAGAGCTGCTTGAGATGACATCAGCAGGCTCACTATTTAGCGACTCTACAGAGTGCAATAACGCAGGCTTCAAGGCTGGAACCATGAACACACACATTTCTCTCTCTCTCGCTCTCTCTCTCTCTCCCTAATTATGGTGATTTGTTCTCATTATTCAGTGTCAATGGGCAAAATTGCTGTCAAAATTGGAACTGCATGTAACGGTATTTAATTTTTTTCAGACATCTGTGATGGAACGAAATAACAGAGAACAATATTTCTTTTTATTTTAGGTGCCATATGTCAATTGTAATATATACATAATATAATTATGGACACTATTGAGCGTTTAAACCTACTGTACCACAACATCAGTTATATACTGTATAAAGGACATTCATCATTTCTTATCACAAACAATCCAGAGAAAATATTGTACAGATTATTATTTAACATGCATTTCAATCAATCTGCTTTTATTCATCTCCTCAAATATTGCAACAGGTTCCTGTTAGCTGTTGTTGGCTTAAACATGCCAAGAAACTGTAGTGAAAAAAAAAAAGGAAACATGGCAACTCTGATTAACAAGGATTTGGCGAGCTAGATCTTACTGGCTTGATCACACACATTCAAATATACGCACAACTGTGAATAATTCCACGCCAGCAATCTGTCAGGTTGGTACCTGAAGGGCACGTTTTTTCGCACATTGGGTAACTGGACACAAACAAATTGTTTTGCAAGGGAAAAAACAGATATTCATGATAATCCTAAGAGATACAATACAAAACATTCATATTCTTAGTCAGCTTCTGAGTTTCTAAGTGAGTCATTAATATCCAGTCCTTCCATATTAACAAAAACAGACGTTCAATTAGACAAAAGAAAAGCCGTCCTAACAAGAAATAGGAACCGTGTGTGTGTGGAAGGTAGCTGACATTTTGCAGTGGGTGTGCTGGCAGATTTTGTTCATTGCTTTGTCGTCCAGTATGTCGTGTAGAATAAAACAGTCTAAAAAGATGCTTCTTTCAAAAAGCCATGATGTAATCCTATGCAGATCATCATGCAACAAATATAAAACGTCCTAACACCTTCAGACGTTTACCTGTCTGAAGCCGAAGATAAGCAGCCCTATAACATGATGGTGTTCCTTGGGTGATAAGCTGTCATTTATTTGTATTAGCCCTAAAATTTTGACATTGGTCTCATCAATCCAGAAGAAATTTGTCCACTTGGCTTTGCAAAATACTGGCACTGGCACTGGATCGGTTCATATCTAGAGACTTTGGCTAATCAAGTAGCACCTGGTTTTTATTTGGGGTTAGACAGAATCACCTAATTGATGACAGGCTTATGAGTTGGAATATGATCTAGGTTAATTCTAAGCACAAACACATGTTTGCCTCCTTTATTTGTTTTTTGTTAGATATATTCAACTGTGGAGAAAGATCTGACATAGTTTATCCTGGATTTATTCTATGATATAAAAAAAAAAAATGCAATTTTAACCAGGGTGGGTACACTTTTTATAATCACTATATTTCACTGGATTACAGTGCAATCCCCACACACACCCTTTCTTTCGGCTGCTCCCGTCACAGCGGATCAAATGGTTTTCACAGATTTTATACCCTACCTGACGCAATCCTTCTATTCTATCTGGGCTTGGGACCGGCAATGCATGCAGTGGCTGGGTAGTATGGGGTGTGACAACCCACCGACAGCAGGGATCGAACCTGGATCCTCAGATCCCTAAATTCCCCATATTCTACTAAACTGTTTGAAAATGTTAAAATTTTGGCTAATTGTGGAAATTTTCTCATAAACTGTCTGGGCAAAAATGTCACCAATTGGATTTAACTAAGTAAATATTTTTGAGCCTTTGATTGGATCATTAGTGCAGCGATTAACGTTTCAACAATTCTTTACTGAAAACCTTAACTGTTTCGTGAACAACAATAAAAAACATAAAAAAAAGTTACTTTGTTTCAGAAGAAAAATTGGCCTGAATAAAGCAAAGAAAACAACTAAGGAGATACTGAAATGACTGGAATTGGGTCCAATGCATTGTTAAAACAATGAAGTATAGTGTTAAACTGTCAACTTAGTCCGTTAAAGATGCTTGGTGACCACCCTTACCAATGCAAAATCACCAGTGAAGGTAAGAGCATTTTCATGCACACAAAATGTTAGAACTCACTAGATTGGGACAAACTGCCGTGTGACTATAAGAAAAACACTCGTTAATCAGACTCATCAGAAAAAAAGTGATCTATGCCTGCTAGATCATAATGTTTAGACTTTGGAATAATGGAAAAAAGTCATGAGGTGTGAGCGATGGGCGTTTCATAGTAAGAATTGAAGCACCCGTCATGCATAGTGGCCACTGTACAAGCCTCTGGAGGCAGTGTTATGATCTGGGGTCGTTTCAGATAGTGAACTCTTACGTTATTTGGCACTAAAATGAACTCAATTTGACTGGACGACCAAGTTATCACATCTATGGAGTTTCATGCCGCGACCATATTCCAGGACTCAAATAGTGAAAGAGTGTTTCTTGGACCATGAAGAATCACTTTCACACATGAATTATCCATCACTGAACGTCTTGGAAATCATAGCATGATCTCCTGTCAACAATGCAGGATCTCAGCCAAAAACGATTGATGGAAATAAATTTTATGACTTTACATGAGGTAATATGATCAAACAACATATTATTATATTATATTACATTATATTACATTATATTATGGCGGCACGGTGGTGTAGTGGTTAGCACTGTCGCCTTGCACCTCCAGGGTCCGGGTTCGATTCCCCGGCCAGGCTC